>NTPY01000345.1:832486-855873 GCA_002922825.1 Brachionus calyciflorus
AAAATTAAACCGTAAACGCTCTCAATTTGTACCCAAAAATTTTTTTTGCATAAAATTTTCAAAATTGTCTAGTATTTGAATCATTTTGTTCTTTTATTTTTACTCGAATAAGACATGTTTTTGCCTCAAATACAAGATCCGCTCTTCTATTTGCGGGCGCTTCTATTTGAGGTAATACGGTAAATGAAATAGATTTTCATCGAATGGTTCGAATACAAGGCTTTATTTTTCCTTTTTTTCTTATTCGAGTCATATTATCTCATCGAAAAATTTTCGAATAAAAGAACATGAAAAAAAACCGGCCTGACCTTCTATTGAGGTAATACGGTAGCATTGATTTTTTCTTTCTATAAAAGATTCTAATAAAAGCGTTTTGTTCTTTTATTTGAGTCATTTTTTATGACCAAAAAAATTCAAATAGAAGGTCTTCGAAAGATAGTCACTCGATCTTGTATTTGAAGAAATACGGTATGTGCCGGTATATTCTTGATTTCAAATAAATAGGGTATTATTATTACTACTATTATTAAAATAAGACAAATCAAAAAAAATAAAGATAACTATACAGTCATGATTTTATTCGATGATTTTACCAAGTTTAAAATAACGTAACGGGAAGGGTAATACAGTTTATATAATTGAATTTTTTGTCTTTAAATTAAAACTGATTTTGAAATTATAAAAGAAAATAAATATCTAAGCTGAGGTCATTCAAGGAAGATATCAAGGAAAATTTTCAACCATTTACAATTGACATTTAATTTTTATTAATTTTGAGAAATATTAATTTTGGGTTTGTAACATATTTGACAGTCGAGTTCAGTAAGTGGAAAAGCAAGCCACTTTAGTACAATAAATAAATTTTAAAAAAACCCTTTGGCGAGCGCTAAACATCATTTCTGTTTGATATTTTATCAAACTAAATAAACTAACGTATTCCCTTGATGAATTATGCAGCAAAAAACTAAAAAATTAAATTTGGTTTATGCAACATCCCATCATCTAAAAATTGACATGACTCATGATTGATTCATTAGCTCATCATCAAAAGTTGTAAATTATTAGAGTTTAATTGAATTTTCATTGAATTTTTTTCCAAGCTAAGGATTCATGCTGGATAAAACTCGAAATTCAAATAAATGATGCGTCATCAAATATGGGACGTGAGTTTAATGCATTAAGTAGTTAATTTATAGTCAAATTAAACATGGCAGAACGTTAGAAATATCTAAATTAAGTCACTTGGTGAACTTTTCTTGGAAAACTAAAGGAAAAAATACAATTTCTTTGATAAAATATTTATTTGGTGATATTGAAAAAGATAATTAAATTAAAAATTAACAAAGTTAAATTTTTGTTTTATGAAATGAAAAAAAAAATAACATTGGTTTGATAATGGAAAACTCTTAAATAAAATTAAACATACTTTAAACTTTAGAAATAAAAAATTTTAACAACAATAACAATAAAATTAATATAATGAAGAGAAAAAAAACTTTTTATTTAGACAAATTTGACTTTATTTTTTCTTCTCTCTACACCAGGATCATTTCTGTAACAATTTTAAACAATATAGCGAAAAACAATATATTTTTTTTTTACAAAATAACTGATCTATCTTAATAATAAAAACAAAAATTGACGAAAAATAGATGTGCACTTGACTTTAGTCATCATCATGATATATATGCTCATTATTAGGATCGAAATCAAAATTTGAAAAATTACCTTTTACATTTAGATTAACATTTTTAGTCGTCACGACAGGACGCAACCCTAAAGATTTTTCTTGAATATCGTCTTCTAAGTCAAAATCTCTTGAATCTGAATCATCAGTATCGACAATTATTGTTTCATGATCACTATTAGAATTAGCACTATTGCTGCTTATTTTTGACCCTGACTCAGTGGCAATTAATTTTGGTATGCTTATTTTATTATTAATCATCATATTTTGTTGTCTATTTAATTGTGCTAAATCTTTCTCACTCGGTTTAGTAATCACTTCGCAAAATTCTCTTAATATAATTTGTTTCTCAAAGTAGGTTAATGAATCTAGAGAAATAATTGACTCATCATTATCTTCAGGGCTAATTGTTTCATTTGTTCTTTTACGTTTTAGATTTGAATTTATATTTTCTTTTTTCGCTGAGTAGTTAATTGATTGAACTCTGGCCATTTCCATTTCTTGTTTAGTGCGTCTGTGACGTTTCGATTTTGGCTTTGTGGGATGCACACTTGTTAACGCTGAAGACAAATAACTAGTACTTGTTGAAGGTGGTGATAAAACAAAATCGATAGGTGAGTTTGATTGATTTTTTAAATTGGAGTTTGACGAAACAGATGAACTTATTACATTGTTGATAATGTTATTGAAGCTGTCATTTAAAGAATTTGACCCATTACTATTTTCGAATTGAGCCTGTTTATTCATGTCTTGTTTAAAACAATTTGAATTAATGAAGCCTTTATTTACGCAATTTGGACATTTCCAACAATTTACTAAATCTTCATTGATAATTGGTTCTACGTAGTCCAAATCAGGATATTGTCTCTAAATTAAAATTAAATAATTTTATTTGCGAAATCAACTCAAAACACTAGATCTTGGAATTGATTTTTTTTTAAGAAATAAAAAATAAGACTTTTAAACAATTTTCAAGTATTTTACTAGTGAAATAAAAAAAAAGTCTAATATACCTTTCAAGCAAAAAAAAATAAAATAATTTAAGGAACTTGTGCATAATCTACTAAACAACGTGCAAATAAAATAAAATTATGTAGACTCAGAGTGAATGGGCAAGCTGCTACGAAAACAAAATATAGCATTTATTTAGAAAATTTGCTTAAGTTGCTTAAGATTTTCCTTTCGAATACATTTACAGTAAAAAATAAAACTAAATTTTATCCTTTCTTCTTTCTCAATTCTTTCTCTTTTTTCCTCTTGAGAAAACTTTTATTATAAACTAATTTATTTTGAAAAGATTTTTCCACTTCTGAAAAGAACTGAGGAAAGAAAAGATAATAGAAGAACAGTTGAGGAAAATGAAAAGTTAGGGGTGCACATTTACTCTACTTCAGCAGTAAATGGTAAATTAATATTTACCGAATTTTCTTTTTTAAGTAAATTAAGTAAATTAAAAATTTATTTTTCCTAGTAAAAAGTAAAAAAAAAATACTTTTTTAAAGTAAACTTCAAAAAAAAGTCTTGAAGTAAGACTAGTATTAGTAGTTTTAATTCAACAAAAATTAGTTTGGAATGCCAAAGATACTTGGAAAACTAAATATTTGTAATTATTCTTCCAACTTACTTTAAGAAAGAAAATTTTTTCTTTACTTAATTTACTTAAAAAAGAAAATTGGTAAAGAAGATTGTTTACTTTATTATTGGTAAAGTAAATGAAAGTTAAGTAAAGGGTGCAGTCCTAGGAAAAGTAAACTAGTTTACAAATTAATTTTACTTTAAAAATTAGATCGAATTAACTTACTTTAAAACATTGAACATGGTAAATTTCAAAACATATCTCACATTCGTACATAATATTAGCTTTATCTGTTTGAAATCTATCAATTAAAACATCACATAACATGCAAGTAGTAGTTGTTGGAAGCAATGGTTGTAGACATTGTTTAGCTAAGCAACATTGTTTAGATATGCCAGTACCACCGAATTTTTTCATGTCCTTACAATATTTACAATCACCGCAATCATCACGAGTACATGGCTCACAATTATGACATCGAACACGACGACGTCTTTCAACATTTGATCGTGGAATATTTTGAGGTCTTAAACGTTTTTTTATTGAGCCTTTAGTTCTCGGCATATTTCGCATCACATGTTTTCGAGAATTATTACCAAATTGATTATTCATCAAATCGGAAAAACCTTGGCCAAATTCGCTTGAAACAATTCCATTAGAAAAATGATTATTTGAATCAAAGTTATCCGGGCTTTGAGCATTATATTCATAGTCTTCTTTTGATTCATAGGATTGTACACTATTTAAATTACTGTAATAATCCAATTCTCTTTTTTTTAAATCATTTTCCATTTTTTTCATAAATTTCTGAAAATTTAAAAACTATTTAAAATCTAATTAAAAAATTTTTGGAAAAAAAAAACAAAAGTTACTCTATCAGGTTTTGGCCAATGCATAAATGGAATCCCATTTATTTGATGATTTGTTTCAATTGAAATTTTGTTATTATGATCATCCAATATAACCTTAAAAATAAATCATTCAATTTTTTTGAAATTTTTCAGATTTAATTCAATGGATTCAATAGGCTGGTTCACAAAATTAATATAAGATGAACATTTAAAGTGGTATGCATTAAGTTGGTCGGCCGATTATTTTAAAATTATTTGATACACGAATACAAAAAAAAGTTCTCTTTACAGCTCAGGATGCTTAACATAGTGATCTAATTAGGGTTGATAAGTCTTACTTTGTTAGAACTATTATAAATTTCTATTTCTATTGTTTAATGGTTTAAGATTATAATCAAATAATTGTAGATTTGGTAAATAAAATTTTTTCCAAATTAATTTTTATTTTTCCACATATTTTTTAGGAACCCAAATTACTCAGCCAACTCACTTATCAAAAGCCTTTTTTATCTTTTTTTTATCAACTAGTCACTTGATTAACGGATTTTTAGTTTGAATAATTGGAATCAAATGGTTTATAGAAAAATACTGGTCGTTCAGCTTTAATTTTACACCATAAAAAAGTGATGGGTAATTGTTTCTTTGTATTTAAACGGTTAAGCCAATATTTCATTCCGACAAAATCTTCAAGGATACCCAAAAATCATATAAAATTAAACCGTAAACGCTCTCAATTTGTACCCAAAAATTTTCGCCTTTGAATTTAAGACTTATTCTAAATCTACACACAAATCTTAAGTCAAAATTTTTCTAGGTTATCAATTTGTTAGGTTATCTTTATCCAATAAAGCATAGTAAAAATTCTATTAATTTTTTTTATAAAGATAATCGTAAAAATTAACTTTATACAAATAGAGAGAGTTTACGGTACAATATTGATCATTCATAACTAAGACATTTGGGAAAGTTCATGTGCTCTAATGAATTTTGATGAAAACATACGAAAAGCAATAAACGAAAAAAGTTTGCTCATGAAAGATCATGAAATTTATTAACTTTCACAAATGGAAGTTATATAGAGAAAAAAATTCTGTATGGTTTGATGCTATATATTAATTTCTTTTAGTTTATCCTGAACTTAAAATTAAATTAAATTGGTTAGATTTTTTTTTTAAATTTAATTAAAAATTTTATTAGAATTTAAAGGATGAATGTGATTTGTACCGAAAGAACCAAGTTTTCGGCCAGATTATCGAGGTTCGACTGTATTTTTAAAAAACAATTACACCTGGTCTTTGTAAATCCACTATTTTAGTTTAAAAGTTAAATTTTGATCATAAATTAAGACTCAAAATCTTTTTTTTATGTAGTGAATAATTCTAAATTAAAAAAGATTAAAAATTCGATTTACTTTTATGCTTTTTAACAAGAGGTTTGCTTGAACAATTTCCTTGGGAACACATCTTTTATTTTCATTCAAGTTAATTACAAAATCATACAAAACTTGTAGTGCTTCAAGTTCAAATCTGTTTAGACTTAAATTTTCGTCTGGTTGAAATGTTTTATAAGCACTTCTAAGATCGATTTCATTCGGATTATTTGACTCATTATAATCATCCATATGAGTAACCCCAGTGAGACAATGTACATAGCGTTCGAGAGCGAACCAAATAATCTCAATAAAAAATGGATATCGATATTGTTGTGGTACTTTTGTTTTGCTCTCAATATTATACACTTTTAACTGCATTTTAGCATTGAAACTATGCAGAAAATTGCCACCAAAAACCAGAGAGTCTTTGCTTGTATAGACTCCATGTATCCAACCGGAAGGCAACATAAATGTAGAACCTTGTTTGAGAACTATTCTTTGACATTCATCCATTAGATCAGGCAAGAAAACTTTTGATTGATTTCCGCTTAGAATCCATTTTTCATAGGTTTTTAAATTTTTTTCCGTAGGTGGTATGAGCCAGAATATTTTTTCGCCTTTAAGTACATGATACCAAACCGATGTGCCTCCCATGTCTATATGAAAGTCTGTATAACAACCAGCGACGCTCATTAAGACATATTTTTGAACTTTGGGATATTTCATTTTGTCAATTAAATTAGTTGATTCTGTGTGAGATTCGCGTAAATGACGCGGCCAAGCTGTTTCAATCCAATCCAATTGACGTACAACTAAAGGTGCTTCGACGTAATTTTCAAGTTTAGTATGACTAAATTCTAAACTAATAACGTTTAATAAACGATCCCTATTTGGACTATCATAATATTCACACCAATCTTTCATGCTCATAGTCAAGCCTTTTTGAGTATTGACATCGACTACGTCAATTATTCGCTTACTTCCGACACATGATTTAACATCACTAACTCTAAAGTTTTCACTTGGTACTCTCATTCCTAGACCTGATTTGTCCAAAAAAACTAACGGCGCATCGAAACCATTTTCTTGAACGTATGTGAAATCAAATTCTTTTAAAAAATATTTTTTTTTATTTCTTGATTAAATAAAATCAACATTTCTTCGATAAAGGAATTTTAAAACTAGAAAAAAGTTTTATAAATTTTATGTCTAAACCTATTGATTTCTTTAAATATTATACTACCGTAATCACTCGATAGTAATACCGGTATAAAATCGAAAATTTTCAAAACTGTACCATATCCTTTTTTTGCTAAAGCCGAAAGGTCTATGAATTTAAGTAATAAAATCAATGGATACAAATCTGAAACCCTAGTTTTGTACCATGGTATAACTATCGAGTGATTATGGTATATCATAATACCGTAAATATTTGTTTTTTAACGTTGCACTTAAAAGTCCAAAACGTAGCTTACGCGCCTCAAAACTAATTAAATTATTCAGGTTTGAGATGATTAAAATGAATCATTCATCAACTAAAAATGATTTTTTTGTGGCACTAAAGCCAAGTTTTCAGGTTTTTAAATCCACGTTAAAAAAAAAAAATTTTAGGGTTTAATGGAGAACAGAACAGATTCCGTAATTTTTTTGCATTTAGCACAAAGTTGTTAATAATTCTTAGGTCACAAGCCCGAAAGACAGGTTAAGACTTGTTCCTAAAGGTTTTTTTTCGAAAGTCAAATGAGACTCAAACTGCTGATATTAATTTTTAAAACTAATCTGACCAATCATTTCATTTAAAATATATTTTGAAATGACAATGTTATAAAATTGACAAAAGGGACGATAACAAAAAAAATCGAGACATCTCACATGAAAAATTAAATTATGAAAAAAAATGTATTGTTTATCATAACTCTAACATAACGTAGTGCCTCGTTATATCCACCTGGGGGACTAAGTATGCGGCAATTATTAGACCCTGGTCCAGGCTCAGAAAAGTATCCAATTTTGAAAATTTTTAAGACCATGATGTTAAGTTTGAAGACTATTATTTAGAACATAGACTATTATTTAGAATCAGTTAAAATGAAATTATATCTGGATTTATTGGTTTATTAACTCTGAGAACAGTTTTCAAAAGGGTAATTTGAGATCACCAGTCTAAATAAACGTGATTATTTGGGTATTTGAAATTTGGAGAAATATAGACAATGCTTTAAAAAGTTTTGATTATTTTCGTCTTGTTTTTATTAGTAATTTTAAGTTTAAGACAACTTAGTTTACGACCTTTTGTTTTTTGAAGTTTTAGACAATCATGAAAATTTTGATTTTTTCAATAGATTCATCGCAATTAAAAAATTTTGTTCGTTTCTAATTTAATTTAATATTGGCCTTTTAATGATTATGATCAAAAGTGATAAGTCTAACAAATTTCCGCTAAATTATCGTTTTGTATTGGTATTGGTATTGAAATTTAAATAAAAAAGTTAACCTTTTTTTAAATTTTAATCATGTAATCAATTTTACTCATACCGATCCAAGTGAACTATAAAAGGTAGCAATATTTTATTTAAAACCTAAAATTGAATACTATTTTTCAGAATTCAATTTTAGGAAAATGTATCAGGAAAAAAATTCCAAAGAAAAAAAGAATTAAAGTATCGTGTGAACAGATATGGCTAGAAGTTAATTCGTTTTGGTTATTGTTGATTGAAAAAATGAAATTGCTATATAACACTTTAATTTCATCAAAAAGCTTAGTCAAAATGAGACGAACAAGTGGACTGTCTAAACGATTAAAAGATTTCTGATCAAATGCAGACTTTTTTAGGAATCTTACAAAGTCTTTTTAACGTCCAAGTTTACAGTCTGGATACTTTATGATTGACTTGATTTTTTAAAAATCTGTTAAGAGTTAATTTTTCTACATATATTTACTATCTTTAAAAAGCATTAAAATTTCAAAATTGCATAAAAATAAATGGATTTATTAAATTATTTTGATAAAAAAAAAATTTTTTTGAATACTAACCTTTTGTTTCGAGGTATTTAACAAAATTCGAATTATATTTTGAAATTATATTTAATTTTTCATCTAAATTCCATTTTCTTTGATCATCAAAAAGTGAGTCTTCATCGTCCTTATACATCGAATTAGTTAAACCATCATCTTGGAAATAATTTTCATCAATTAAATTTAAATCAGTATTTATATTGTTATTGTTCAAATCATTTGTGTCATTTATAAAATTTTCATTAAAACTACAAAAATTTAAATACTCATCGTCAGTTTCTGATTCAACATATTTCGATTTATTTAATGATTTAATTAAATTAGGAGTTGATTTTCGGCGTTTTTTTCGTTTTGATTCTTCGGATATTTCATCGTGGCGATTTGTATCGTTTAGTAGTACCTTATTTTGGTTATTGTTTGACTCAGCAGAATTAATAGCTTCTCTTAAGCGCTTTAAATTATTTAATTTTTTGAAAATTAATCTCCCGAAAAAAATTAAAATTTTATAACTATCTTACAGTAGTAACCGGGTCTATAGATGTATCACTGGATTTTGACTTTCTGGTCATTTTTTTAAGCTCATAAGAAAAGCCAAAAAAATTCTAAAAAAATTTGGAATTTTTTCTTTATATTTACGTAGTTTTTTTAATTTAATTCATAAAAAACCAAAAGAAAAATTCTAAAAATATAAATTTTTCGTTTGTTAAATTTTGTAAAAATAAATTTTTTTTTCTTTATTTCAATTTCGTATCTTCATCAAGTCGACACTAAGTTCTCTTTTTTTTTCTTTTCTTAATGCAAAAGGGAGAAGAAGCGCAGCGAAAATGAAATAACTTAAATTTTGAAAAAAAAAAAATTATACAGAACAAAATTATAAAGAAAAAAATTTCTAAATTTTATTTTTTTTTTATAAAGCGTGTTACGATAGTAGTCACAAAAATTCAAAAAAAAAATTTCTTCAAATTTTATTTCAAGTTTATTTAATAATATTTAAAAAAAAATTGAATTTCGTGTGTTGATAAAAAAAGTCCGTGAGTTTACGATTGAAAAAGTACACACACTTTTAAGCTAAGCGTAATATAAAAGCTCGGTGCAGAGGAATAAGAATATATTTATTTTCGAAAGCTAGACATCAAAACTCGTTTCTTTAATTGAAATTTATCTATTATCGCGCTTATTTTAATTTTTTTAAAAATTGAAAATGAAATATCATTTAAAAATAAAATAATTTTACATTATATATTTTTTAAAAATCAAGCATAACGACTTGATTTCATATTCCTGGCTCATAAAATGAGATTTTGACTAGACAGTTTGACAAGATGCAATAATCTTTCTGAAAAGTCTTTTCCTTGATACAGTCAGAACTCGATACTTTACTAGGATTCTGTAAAGAAAATGAGGGAGACCTATTCATCAGCTTTCATTTGAATATTTAAAAAAAAATAATTTTTTACGTCATTTTTTTTTAAATCTTAATTTTTTCTAGTAAATAAATAACTCAATTTAACCATAGATCATGGGTGAATTTCGGTTAAATATAGTGTTAAAAGACGAAAATTGTATTTTTAAGTAATTTATTTATTCTATGAAACTAAGATTTAAAAAAATGACGTCAAAATATCTTTTCTTAGTTTAAAATAATTTAATGAAAGCTCATGAACATTCATGAAAACCAATAGTTGCGAAAAAATTATAACAATTTTGAAAATACAATTCTCTAGTAGAAAAGATTTTTATGAATTTAAGGCGATTTTGAATTCAATTAAAGTTATTTTCAAAGTTTGCTTTAAATTTGAATTAGATTTGTATTCCACTTAAACTTTCTTCTAAAAATTTCTTAAACAATTTTGGTACACAGTTAAATACTTTATTTAATTATTATTTTACGCAAATTTCTTGTTGAATAGTTTCCTCGATTATATAAAATGTTTATTTTGTATGCCGAGAAATATTTATTGAGTCCTATATTTTTTTTAAGATTTACTAAAAACCACAACAAACAAATAAAATAACAGCGAATCCTTTCTTTTAGCTCTCAATTTTCAATAGAGATGTTCGCAGAATTTTAAAATAGTTTCCTTTTAAAATTGAAATTTTTATATTTTTAAACTTTAAAATAATTTTTTTTAATCTAAAAATTTTTAATTATACTATTTAAAATAACAATCTGGATTTCAACGGAATCGAAAAATAAAATAAAATCAATTCGAAAAAAAAAAATACGAAAAAAAAATAAAAATTTTCGTGAAAAGACTTTTGCATAAGTTAAAAATGTGGAGAGAGAGCAAGTAAGATAAAAGGCAATGCAAATTTCAGACGTATGTATGTTATAAAATAGATTGCATAACTTGATCAACACTAAAGAAATACTAAAATTTCAAATGTTGCTTTTTTCTATTATAATTTGCTTGAAAATTTACTATCAAATCATAATTCTAAATATTATAATAACAGCGAAAATATTTAATTTTTTTAATTTAAAATTTATAGAAGCAAATAGATATAAGTATAAAAAATTGCATTTATTTGAAAGAATTATACCTTCATCATCTTTATTATCAGATTTTCATAATTAAGTAATAAATAAAGTATATTCTTGATTTTTTAGAATCTTTGTGGATGGTTTGCTTTTATGCCCAAAAACCAAATTGTCACAAAATCGAATATAAAATAAATGGAAAAGTATTAATATTAAATTGAATCTTTCAAATCATCATTTCGTATCAAAACGAGAATGACTTTTATGTCATTTTTCAAAGACTTTCATCTAAGACCAAATTTTTTTTTCAAATTTTTATGATTTAATTCAAATAATCGCAGATTTCTTGATTTGAACCCGTAAAACACATAAAAATTTAGTTGAAAAAAAAATTATTGTAAAAATATTTTTAGTAAAAACTTTCTTTAAACATGACTTTCCAAATTTCTTCCAAGAAGAGAATTCATGAAGGTTATTGCTAAAAGCCGGACCACCTGTTTTTTACTAAAAACCGGACCTATAGTTTGAACCAGGAGCTTACAGCCAAAAATAGTCGACCACCTTTTTTCTAGTAGAGAATTTTACGAACTTTCATTTAATGCCCTTATCTAAACTCTAGGACCTTTCCTTCGACGTGCAGATGCGTCCAAATATAAAAAATATGATTTTTTACCTTCGGACCGGTAGCTACAGGCCGAACCAAGCGTCTAATAATAGTCGACCACCTTTTTTCTAGTAGAGAATTTTACGCGCTTTCTGACCAAAGTGAGCCCTTTGACATTTCGATTGTATTAAAAGCAATTCTTGATTTTAATACGCATGCAATTGAATGATTTAAAAAGGTTCGGAGAAGCGTTTTTAGCATCTTATATAGCTCTCAGAAAAACAGTTCGAATCCTTCTATCTTTAAGACTCATTGACTTTCAAAATTTTCATATGGCCTTGAAGCCTTGACCCTAAATGTAACTTCTTAAGATACAATTTATATATTCGAAAATGATATCATTAGATACACTGTAAAAAATAAAAGCGACTAAGACACTTTTAAAAAGCGTCTAGATTTTAAAAGCGCCTAAAAATTGAATTTTTAACAACTTTTTGGAAAAACTAGACGCTTTTTTTTAGCCGTCAAAAAAATTAGTCGTTTTTAAAGAAAAAGGTGTCTTGTTTTAAAAAAGTATCGAAATTTTGTAATGAAAAATTTAAAACTAGTCGCTTTTAAATTAGGCCCTTTTTTACAGTGTATATGTTTAAATTAGGACCTTATTTGAATATGTCTAGAATTTAAAAGATTATAAAATTATAAAATTTTAACGAATAATATTAATTCTCGAAGCTAAGCTTTATAAATACAATTATATTCGAATCAAAAATTTGTGTAATCATTCATAATATAAATAAATTTCATCTGATTTTTTTCTCTTTATAGGTAACTACTTTTAGATTGAGACTATGAGTATCTCGGAAAATATTTCTGTAAAAATTTGATTTCTTTTTTGAAAAAATTAAAAGCAAGAATCAATTAAAAAATTGAGTTATCGTCAACGAACGATCTATATCTCATTTAAGCTCAAAATGAAACTTTTTAATCCTCTGTCGAAAAATAAAATTTGTATTGATAAGCGACTTTTTAGTAAATTAGCTTCTATTAGAAGTAAGTTATGAAAAGAGGAGACACCTCTCTTTTTGGTATATTTGTCCTATTTGCAATACTTTACCATGTAAATTAAAATCGATTGGCCTCTTTTAGAGATCTTTTTGAGTCAATTGGCATCTATTAGTGATAAACATTAATAACAGATACCCCACAGGTCACAGAACGGCAACGTTTTTTATTTTAAATTTTAATTGAATCTAATAGACTTTAAATGGATTCTAAAACACATTACAAATGTTTTTTAGAATACATGGAAGCTAGTTGACCATCGATAGATCGTCTTTTTAAAATTGTTTTTTCTTCCAGTAGAGCTCAGCTTGGCGATAGGTGAAAAAATTACATTAATTAAAACAAAAAACAGACTTGTTCTAAATTTTCTACACATACTGTAGAACCCTCTTAAATTAGCTAATAAAAAAAGTAAAACTCGTTACAGTGCATTTTTTCAATATGAACTTATCGTGATCTTTTCTCATCTTTTTTCTTTTTTTTTTTATAAATCTTAATATTTAAAATTCAAATGTGTGAAATTCCTTAGATAAAAATTTAGCGAAGAAAGGAAAAAAATATTCTCACGCTACTTAAAATGTGATATTTTTTAATATTTTTCACTTTTTCAAACTTTCTTGATATTAATTGGATTGATCAAAAAGATTAAAAAAGAATTAAGCAGAACTTAAGCATTTAAACTAAAATATTTCATGTACCAAACAAGGCACCTAAGATTCTAACGAGTTTCTTATCAACATAAAATAATTAATTTTTATAATTTAATATTTGTACAATACTGGTCATTCACAACGACCAAAAATGAACGTTCATGAGCTTTGTGAACGTTCTTGGTTTTCATGAACGTTCATGAACGTTCAGGAACGTTCCTGAACGTTCATGAAAATTCTTAATAGAAAATTTTCAAAATTTTAAAATCATAATTATTAGAATTTTTTACAAGAAAAATATTTTAACTAATCTGATCATATAACTTTGGAATTTTAAGATGCAATAATACAGTAAGCGCTTGCGCATTACTCCTGGAATAAACCAAAATATTCAGGTTTATTCCACAGGAAAACTTCACATCGACACCATGTTAAAAAATTTTTTTAATTTTTTAGGAAAATACCAAAAATTTTTGATTTTATCCGGGATTAAAACTCAATTTTAAGTTATCTTCCTGGAATAATTATAGAATTTTATAAAAACTTGAAAAATTTTGAAAAGTTTTTAAAAAAAATTTTATTTTGATTAATTCCATATAAAATTAATAAAAATCTAGAAAGGGAAAAATTTTTAAATATTGCAATATCATAAAAAAAAGCATCATTCCGATAACCATTAGAACTCAAATTAAAAATTGATAGCAAAAATAAGCCTGTAAAACCTTTTTTTTGATGATTTTGCAATATTTAAATTTTTTTTCAACTATATGAAAAAAAAGGAATTTAACCGAAAGTATTATATCCATAAGTTTGGTCAAAAAAAAAATTTTTCCCTTTCTAGATCCAGAATAAAACTCAATTTAATTTATTTTATATGGAATTAATCAAAATAAAATTTTTCAAATTTTTCCAGTTTTTATCAAAAAAAATTAAAAATTCTATATAAAAATTTTTGATATTTTCCTAAAAAATTAAAAAAATTTTTTGACATGGTGTCGATGTGAAGTTTTCCTGTGCAATAAACCTGAATATTTTGGTTTATTCCAGGAGTAATGCGCAAGCGCTTACTGTATTATTGCATCTTAAAATTCCAAAGTTATATGATCAGATTAGTTAAAATATTTTTCTTGTAAAAAATTCTAATAATTATGATTTTAAAATTTTGAAAATTTTCTATTAAGAATTTTCATGAACGTTCACGAAAGCTCATGAAAGTTCATTTTTGGTCGTTGTGAATGACCAGTATTGTATTTAAATAAATTCAATTTAAGATATTTATCAGCCTAACGACATGGGTAAAAAAAAAGAGATAAAAAAGTTTCTTTACTTTAAAACGGTTATCAAAAAATAAACTTTAGAAACTCCAGGTAATACAAATTATTTGTAAGAAATCAATTTATAACATGCTTTTTGGTTTTCTATCGGATATTCTTTAGTTTTCTTCATAACCTAAATATTGATCCAATCTGTATATTTTAAGTTGTAATTAAAATGTAACAAAATAAATGGTTATAGCCAGTAAACTAATTAAGATTATCAGTCCCTTTTTCGAAAGCTCAAGAGAACCCAAATTCTCTTAATTAAGAGAAACTTTTAACCTTAAGGTTAAAAGTTTAATATTGTTAATGCAAATAATCTTAACAAAAAAATTCTTCATAAATGCTAAAAATTAAAGCACAAAAATATTACGCACATTCGAAATTCCAGATCCCCCATCATACTACTCGAACCGTTTCATTTGGCTTTCACAAACCTAACTAAGTTATAAATTATATCAAATATCTCAAATTAAATAGTAAATTTTGTTTTTGTTTACATTAGAGGGAAAATTGGGTTTAGATCAAAATCGCAGGTTTTAAAATAGCCAATAATTAAAATAATTGGATTAAAATAGTCACATTTAAAACAGCTTTACCTGTAAAAAAAAAGTGCCAATTAACCAATTAAAATGGCTTAATTTAAAATAGATTATCTTGGAAAGCAAATTAATAAATTATCGAAAGAAAATTAACGAAAAATTTATTATGTTTTAAATATTTTGCAAGCAGAATATGTGAATTATTATTTTTTTTTATTATTTATTGATTTTCAATGAAACAATAAAATTTCTTTTATCTTATTTAAGTTATATTTTGCTAAATCACTCGACTAAAAGAATTTATTGATGAATCGGTATATTCTAAGTAAGTACGGCAATATAAATTTAATTTAAAAAAAATTAAATTTAATAAAATTATGATTTAATGATAAAAAAATAAGCGACACTTTTTCAAATAGCTATGAAAAAAATAGCCTCACCAGGCTTTTCTGAATAATTTATATCCTAAGCCATTTTGATTTGGCTTTTTTAAAACTAGTTAATTTTGAATGAAGCTTATTATCATAATTTGGCTATTTTGAGGTATTTATTTTGACTTTATTGTTTTGATCTAAGCTATTATGAAATAGAGTCGGAAAATTCTAGTTATTTTTAAAATTAACTTAATCTAATTAATAAATAAATTAACAGGTTTTTTAAAAATATTGAAAATGTATCAATAAGCTTTATATTAAAAAGAGAATATTTTCGGACATAAAAAGTACAATCTGCTTTTTTAAATTTCTTTTTTATTTAATGACAATACTTAAAAATATCAGGACTATTTTAAATGAAAGCTCGTAAAATTCTCTACTAAAAAAAGGTGGTCGACTATTTTTGGCTGTAAGCTCCTGGTTCAAACTATAGGTCCGGTTTTTAGTAAAAAACAGGTCGTCCGGCTTTTAGCAATAACCTTCATGAACGTTCATTTAAGTTTTTAAAATTTCATACATTGAAGTTAAATAAAATTCAAATAATTATCTCCATTCAAGGATATTCATTCAAGACCATTTTTTAAAATTTTTAAGGCTCAATTTGATAAAATTACACCTTATTAAAAATATTTATTTTATTCGATTTAGAAATTTTCTCGAATTTCTTCATTTAAAAAGTCCAATTATAAAATACTAAAAGGTACAAGGTAAAAAAGCGATTAAAAATTAATTTTTTGTAAGAAATAAATTAAATTAAGACGTTTTTTAGCCGCTATTGAAAAGTGTCACTTCATGGTCAAATTTAACAAAAAAGGAACTAGATGAAAGCTCCTAAATATAAATTTTTAAAATATTTTAAGCCGTTTTAATCAACCGTTATTCAAATCTTTAAAATAATTTTAAAAAATGACTAAAAAAAGTGACTTAAAAAAATAAATTGAAAACATTTTTTTATAGTTCATCACAATATCCCTTTAACTACCAATGTGTCAAAATTGCAACACAAGATAAAAACATATGCATTTACATCATCATAATAAAATAAATATTGTGTGTTGTAATTTTGAGACATTGGTAGTTAAAGGGATAAAGTAAAAATTATTAAAGATAAAATAATTTTTTTAAATAAAAAGAATAAAGAAGTTTAAAAGGTAAGGATTCTCTTTTTTATTAAAAAAATTAAAAAACACTTAATTAAAAGATGGTTTTATTTAGTCTTGGTCAACGGGGATACGGAGCCTATTCCGGTGAAATTTCCTCAAAAAAAGGTGACCGGCGACAGTATCAGGGAGGTTTCCGTTAACCGAAGGCAAGAGCGGGGATAGTTTTTGGTGAACGGAGACAGTAGCGGAAGAAGTTTTCAGTGATCAGTATAGGTGACAGGGAGACAGTCTCTCATAATATATCTGCTTACTCAATTTTTCTTTTATTTATTCCTAAATTTATTTTTACTTTTCAATTATTTTAAACTTATTAAAATAAAAAAGATAACGTTAATTATTAGTAATCTTTAAAAAAATATAATTACTTTTTTCAAAATCCTCTTTCAAATTTCTAAAAATAGAAATTAATTTTTATACTTTTATAAACTCCAAAGAGTTTCCATTTATAAAGGATAAAATTCAATTTAAATTTAAAAATATTTATACCGTATTTCCTCAAATACAAGCAAGAGCGGCCAATTGAAGAAAGTAAAAATAATTAAAAATGTCTCAAATAAAGTGAAATTTTAAACTTAAATAGTAGCAACTTTCTTCTATTTGTGGTTAAGTATATTTGAGGAAATACGGTAAAAAGTTAATTTGAAATTTATATTTTTTTTCTATACAGTTCAGGACATTCTATGTCTCGATTTTATCCATCCCTGTCACCTATACTGCTCAATATTTTTTAGCCGTTACCGGCAAGGTTATTTCAACGCCACCGATACCGCTTTTCGAGGTCCACTACGGTACGCGCTACCGCCCCATCATAATTTCTCCGTTTTATTCACAGCTTCGCTATTCTTCGCTCCGTCGAGTAACCGCTCCATTGGAACATCCTCGAGTCCTCATCCTCATCGTTTAGAATTCCACCGGCGACTGCCGGTAATCGTCCCACCGCTGTCCATCACTAGTTTTATTTGAAAATTAGCTTACAAATTTTAAAATTCCCATAACTAAGGAAGAGTCGCTTTGCTCCATTTTTCTGAGCCGATCAAAGCACTCAGAGATTTAATTTTTTTATTTTTTGTGGAATTAAGGTTTGTTAAAGTTATTTAAATTTAACAATTTTGTACTTTATTTTGACATTCTGATGCGTAAAAAAAACAAGGAGAGTTCGATATTAGGAGAAAATTTTACAATTTATTGGCTAAACTTAAAAAAAAACGCAATTAGTAGGCATTATTCGTTACTATATCAACATATTAGAACAATAGTGCTGCTAATCGACTCCAGTCGACTGAAAAGGGGTCTAGTCGGGTTAGCTATCATATGATAGTAAATTATACAATCACATGAAAATACAATCAGAAAATGATATTGCATTTTTTTTGATAGGAATTTTTAAACCAATAAATTTATTGATTTTAATTTTTTAATCCTTTATTTTCAAAATTAATTATTAATTCATTTAAACAAGTTATGCTGACCCTCCTCAATTTTGTAATCTTTGTACTCAGAATTTCGGATAAAGGCATAGTAATTCATCAAAATTAATACTAAGAAAAATTGCATTTTTATAATAGGGAATTTTTTTTTCAAGCTTAATCTGTATGTCTTTTTTTGTATAAGGACTTCCAGAAAAGGTCACGGAGCTAAGTTTTTCAGGTGCCATTTTTAGTCTCCACTGACTTACTACTACAAAAATATTAATAATCTAATCACTTCTAATGAAAATTTTTAAAATAAGTTCTGCAAACTAAAAAATGTGATATGGATAATTTGAATCATCCAAATTAATTATCGGCAATTTCTCTGACATATTCCTGTAAAATTCACAGTTACAGAATAATTTTGCAGAAGTAAAATTTAGATGATAAAAATGTTGTATCAGGTGTTACTATTTACAGGACCAATTTTTAACGTTTAGAAAAAAAAGTTATTCAATTTTGTCTAAAAGTGTACTGTACTTTTTCAATAAAAATCACATTCACTTCGAACCAAATTTCTTTAATTTTTGGATTAAAATTCTAGAATCATATTTATAGAAAGTCTTTTTAAAACCAATAAAAAAGAGTAGTCTTAATAGTCTTTTACTTCGGATTCTATTAATTTCAGATATTATTTCATGCAAGGTTAACTCACAACTATGGTTAGCTCTAAATCCATGTTGTTCACTTGAAAGAAAGCTGTTATGATCAGGGTTTTTTTTTCGATGCAAAAACATATAATTGCATATTGCATATGTGTTGCATATCTCAAATTTTATTGGCTATTTATTATTTTGAGAGACAATGGACCTCCTCCTAGACACCCCTTAACAATTTTCATTATGAGAAAATTTAAAAATTAATAAAAAATTGACGTTTAAAAGGCATTTTTCAACTCAAAAAAAGGAAAGTCTTAAAAATATCGATGTCTAATTATATATTTTTTTCTATCTTTTAAGAATATGTTAAAATTATTTGAATCGAAGTTGCATATATTTGCATATTTTGCATATATCGTGCATATTTCGCCCTTTGAAGTTGCATATTCATGTTGCATTTCCCGACCCTTGATGTTGCATTAAAAAAAAATCCCTGGTTATGATTAAAGAATTTATTTATGGAAGATTTTTTCAAACAGTTTGGCTGGTGGAAACAGAAAAACCAAGATTATAATTTAAATCTTCATTCTAAAAAACATTTATAGGGAATGAAAAAATTGAAACCACAATCTAAAATATGCTTAAAGCGCAAAAAATAGCGGTTAAAAAAAATTTTTTAATATATTTTTCTTCCCCTATAAATGTTCCATATTTTAGTAAACTTGCCATTTGGATCATTATTTATAAAAGTCTCAAGACTGCTGTTTTCCATTCATCAAGTCAGTGTGAGTCAAAATAGAGTAGTTAAAAAAAGCCAGTATTGTTTTCGGAATTTTTGTGGAAGATTGAATATTTTAGTGGTAATTTCGGATATTCCTTCTGCGCTTGTGGATGGAAAAGTAGGAATGAGTTCTTCACATTCGGAAGCTGTAAAACTTAAAATTGTCACCATTTCAAAAGCTTTGGATATATCGAAGAGAAGTCCGCATACTTATTCTCTGTTAAATGAGTCTCAGAGACCTTTTAAGTTAGAAAGGCAAGGTTTTCGGAGATCTACGATGTTTCCTAAAACCTGATTGCTGCTCACAAATAAAGCCTTTTTTTTTTAAATTGTACCATCCACTTATTTTGAACTGATAAATCCATTCATCTAAGTAATAAAATTATGGGGACGAATTTCAAACCCCGGACTAGTATAATATAATAAGTATAGTGTTTAAGGTTAAATCATTATGATGTTTTTATATTTTAAACAACTTGATCCAATTAATTTTATTAAAAGTTATTTATCGAAATTTTTGTCTTAGTAAAGTTCCTCAAATAATAAACCCTGATTAGACTTTTGGTCTTTTCTAAACCTAACAACTCAAAGCAATAAGAGATTCTATATCAAAATCATTTATTTAATTGTTACAAATCAAAATGATTCTTTTTTATTGGATTTTAAGATGTTTGAGCATAGAATGGTAAAATCATAGGAATGGTAAAACATCTATCAGGATGAGTCCGTATTGTTTCATAGCAATAATTTTTTTAATAGCATTTTTTTTTTTCATAGCAATTTTTTTCATAGCAAATTTTTTCATCGCAATTTTTTTTCATAGCAATTTTTTTCATAGCATGCAACAAATGTCATAAAAAAAGTTCATTGATACAATCCAATTATCACTTTTAAAAATTACATAAATAAAAATAAACAAAAAAAATTAATTTGACCATTTTAGACTTATATTTTTTAAAAATTCAATACAATCCGACTTATTATAACTTGAAACAACATTAAAAATACGATTATCTAATTTAATTTGTTTTTTGTCTTTTCAAAAAATTTACCACTCTTTATTTCAATCACATTATTCTCTGTATTTCACTGTTCTTTTCTCATTTTTTCAACTAAAGAGTTAATAGTTAGATGTTTTTTTTCATGCACTGTAAAAACATTGTGCCAACTCTCAACTGTATTGTTAGTTCTTGGCATATTTGCTAACACACGGCTATGTAAATTCCATGTCGGAATAGGAAATCTAGCTAAACGTGATTTTGTGCCTATGTAATATTTACTAACATACTTTAGAAGTTCACTAAACGACTTGTCAAGCAATTTTTTTTAATTGTCTAAAAACAAATCCAACATCTGACTCTGGAACATATGCCAATGATTTTAACATCAAAAATCCATTCTTACATTCTGGAGACGAGTAATATTCTCTTAATATTCCTAATTTAGTCATTTTTCTCCAAAAACCTTCTGTTAAATGGAAAAAGCATACATAAATATGAGTTTTAACAAAAACTTTTTTGATGCCATTAAAAACAGACTCTTCAAAATCTACTTTTACTGAATTTGGATCCTTACTTATAAATGATTTTATGATTCTCCGTATCCAGATTTTTCATTTTATACTCTTGATATCACTTGTCTAATATTTTCATAATTTGAGTTTTTAACAACAATGTACTGTTCATCGCACTTTTGTACATTTATCATTATATCTCGTGGATTTTCTTTAGTGTTTTCAGCAATTTCCTTATATTTTTCATCATTAATTGATTTTTGTTTTCTTGTAATGTCTGGTTGATGAGTATGTGCAACTGTTATCAATACTGGTCCTTCAAGTCCAATTGTATGAGCACGGCCATTACAAGATTTAGTTGACTCACACTTCCAATGATATTTATTAATGTTCTTAACAAGACGCTCTTTAGTATAATAATAGCCCAAACTACATAATTTTAAACCTCCTCTTTTGGTTTTAGTTATAAAAAAATCTTTGCTTTCAATACTCAATTTATTCAATTCATCTGACAATTCGCAATAAAACTCCTCGACTTCTTCAAATTGTTCAGAATCAGTACTTGTCATTGATAAATCAGAATCAGAACTTTCATCACTTGAACTACTTTCACTTTCACTGCCAATAATATTTTCGTTTAAATTTTGCATTAAGCTGAATCCATAACTATTTTGAATATCATTTGTTTGATCTGATAAAACATTCGATACTTCATTTTCAATAATATTCTGATGAAAATTAAGAGTTTGTTGTTCTATTATTATCCGGTTTCTTAATCTTCTAATTGATGGCGAAAAATTAGAATTATCTCTGAGCCAATTTTTATTCATTTTTTTATCTAAAAAAATTTTTTTTTTGAATACTATGAAATTGCATGCGATGAAAAAATTTGTCTGCTATGAAAAAAGTCACTTTTATGAAACAATCGCCGCCCATCAGGATGATCAAGAAATAAAAGTTCTATAAGAAAAAATAAATTTTGTCTTATTATATTCTAATTAATAGAACTGTTCTATGCATTTAAAAATTTTTGCAATTTCTAAATTTTCTTTTACAAATTTTCAAAATGCAAAATTGTATATGGAAAATATTTTTTTAATGCAACATTTTTTTTTCAAAGTTTGAATTAGATTAGCCAAAGAACCCTTATTAAATAAAATTTAAAATATTTCCACTCGGATATTCCCAACTTTTTTTCTTTGTATATATTTTCCCACAGAATTTTACCTGATTGTAATATACCCCACTTGCTGGGAGGAGTAAGCAATTATCAAATTAAAATATTTTTTTTTTAATTTAATAAAATAAAATTTTTTTATTATAAATCTTCTTTACAGAAATTTCTTAATTTTGAAATAGAAATTGAAAAAATTGATAATCCGACTGTGAACAGATTTATGATGAGCGTAAAAAGATTCATTGACAAATTTTCACAAAAGTATTTGAAAGTTCAAAAAAGATTCGACATCCTTTGTTATCGATCGAGAAAAATATTATCGAATATTTGAATATTTAAATGATACAATTAAGAACCCTGAAGCAACAAAAAATTCCATTTTAAAAAACAAAAAATTAATTTACAAAATAAAGATGGTAAAATAACGCATTATTGAAAGTTTAAGAAAAAAAACAAACTTTAAATCTACCCTTCCTAATAAAAGAAAATTATGTCAAGAACGTTTAAGAACTTTTCGGTCAGAAGATTATTTGGCAAGATTTCAAATAGATTTAGTAGATATTTGACATAGACTTATGAACAAAATAATAAAAACTACAAATGGATAGCGCATGTAATCGACCATTTTAGTAAATTTCATATTTTGTGGGCCCAGCTGAAGAAGTTGTACAAGGAACAGAAGAACGAGTGTTTGGTTATACAGGTTTACCTTATTGTTGGCAAAGTGACAATCGTACTGCGTTTCGTAATCTTTCAAAAATTTAATTGATTCTTGGAGACTGTAAGGTTGTTCATGGTAGGCCGAGACAGTCTCAAAGGCAAGGTTTAGTAGAGCAACCTAATGGAACATTTGAGAGAATGATGTCAGCTACGATGACTCAATTTAAAGCAGTTAATCTGGTAAAACGTTTTCCTAAAAAAATGTACAATTTGAATAAATAATAGAGCTAATTTAATGGTTCGGGTTTCTTTTGTTACACCACGAAAAGTTTGAGTGTAATAAAAGTATATTTTTGAAAATTAAAATTTTGTTACGAAAAGTGTAATTCGTGGAAAAAGTAATCTTTGAAAAATTATGCTTTTTATTACATAA
>NTPY01000345.1:856901-921429 GCA_002922825.1 Brachionus calyciflorus
TTTTTTTTTTTGTTACGATTCATGTAATGTAACAAATGAATACTTTGAAATTTTGATTTTTTTTAATTTTATTACAAATTGTAATAAAAGCATGCTTTTTGAAAGTGTAACAAAAGTATCGTAACAAAAGAAACCGGAAAGAATTTAATAATACAAATTAAATAATTAATTAATCATTTAATTTATTTTACCTTTATTTTTCAACAACGAAATTTATGCCATTTGAAATAGTTTACAATATTAAACCAAATATTCGAAAAAATAAAAAATATATGGATTTATTACTGAAAGAAAATGAGGAATATGAAAAAGACTTATTCAAATGATAATTCTGTTCAAACTTTATCAAAGTCTTGAACAAGACCCTTTGGAATCATTAAATTTGATACATTTTCAATCAATCGATTTGGTTAGAGCAACAACTTGTGAGCCAACTACTTCAGATCAAAATTTACCAATTAGGACAATTGTTAATGAAAATTTAAAAAAAAACTGCTAGGATGATCGCAAAAAAAGAAATCTTGAATTTAGCATGGGTGACAAAGTAAGCGTTGAAAAAAATTTAAGATGTGCCTTTTAAAGGATATCTTTTTGTTTAAAAAAAAAATTGAACAAATTATAATAAAGAATTGGAAATCGGTTAGAAATTCGGTGAAATCAAAAAGGCCGCAAATTTTCATGAACGTTCACAAATTGAACACGTGAATAATCACAATAGAGGTACAACAAGTCAATCCTTTAAGCAAAGTCGTAAGGCCAACGGAATTTAAAGTCAAAGATTGATTTACAAAAAAGTTTTTATTCAGACTAAAACAATATAATAATTTCAAAATTTTTATTATTTAATGTTATTTCAATTGCAAATTTTTTAAACAAAACTTAGAAAAAAATGAAATAAAAAAATGCTGTTGATCTATTGAAAATAAGCATAATAAATAAAAAAAAAATATTATAGATTCTAAAAATTTGCCAATTTAAGTAAGAAATCATATTAGTTAAAATTGGATGAAAAGGATATTTATAAAAACTAAAAAATTTAAAAACAATAACTAATCAAATATCTAAACATTATTTGTTAGATTGGACTCGGACGCTACTTGATTACGAATCATTTTGGTGTCTTTTACATTTTTTCCACCATTTTCTCTTAATTTGCTTTCTCTAATGTTTAAATTTCTCTCCATTAAAGATTTTTTAACGGGATCTTTCCAATCTTGACGAGTAATTTTTAAGCAAACACAGTAATTGTCGACTTTTAAGGAAAACTCAGGCTTATATGGTCTTCTAGAACTGTCATTTCCAATGCATTCTAAAGGATCTTTTTCTTCTTCATTAGCTAATGCATTTACTCCATAATAAGAAAATAATCCCGCATCAACTTCATATCCTTCTGTTCCCACTTTAACTTTTGCCTTACCATCCAAAATTATTATGAAATAATCACATTCAACACCATATTCATAGATAAATTCGTCATTTCCAGATAAATTTCTTTTTTCTATAGTCAAATGTGGCATTCTTAAAAATGCTTCTAAAATTTTAGGATTTATAAACTCGCCAGTAAATGGTCTTACACCTTATGTTCAATTAAATATAATTTTTAAATGCAATTTAATAAAATTAATAAACAAATAAAATTTTTACTTGAAGCTAAAAAGTAGAAAAGAGCTTTTCTAATTTGCGGAGATATCAATGGTCCATTGCTATGGTCTGCTTCAACAAATATGTTCAAATTTTCATGTGATAAACTAACATTTCCAAGTTTTCCTTTCAATAATTCTCGATTTTCTAAGAAATAAATAAAATTTTTAGAAAAAAAAAAACTTTGTAGACTTAATAGATTTTAAAAATAACTTTGTTTTCGTCGTTCTCTCTTTGTATCCGCTTCATCTTTTATGTCACTTTGAACAAGTTCTTCAATTATATTTTCAAAAGTAACAATACCAACTGCTTCTAAAACAACATCGTCTTGACTTTCTAAATTCGAATCGTTTTCGTAAACAAAAGCCAAATGTGAATCACCCTTTCTGAATTTATCAAACATTGAACCCAAACTATCCTGGAGTTTACATTTGGGAACTCTATGCTTATAATATTCTATTACTGCTTTAAGTGGTACTTTATCTGCTGGATCATTTAGTAATAAATCTTGTATAAGAATCATACCGACCAAATATTCTCTTTAAAAAAAAGTTAATTTTAATCATTCAAAAGAATTATGCAATTTATCTGATGAATCAAATTTAGCTCCAAAAATCAAAATAAGATTTTGATAGAGCTATTTATTTTGATTTTCGAATTCGAATCTATGCATTTTTAATTGAAGAGTAAAACAAAATACAGTCAATCTTCGATAAAGTAATCTATCGTTATTAGAAAACAAAAAGTTTGACTAAAACAGAAGTGATTATTTAAAAAACAAAACTTTTGAAATAATGTACCGTAATCCTTCGATAGTTATACCGAATCCTACTATCAAGGGATTACGGTAAATAATATAAAATAAAAAAAAATAAGTAAAACTATTAACAATTTGCTAATATTTTTGAATCTTTATTCATTTCAAATTTTTTTAAAAATGACAATAAATTTTAAAAAATACTTTTAAACCTTTGCCTAATACTCTAAGAATTTAATCTTTATGAAAAACTTCTCATCGATACCATTTTATAACAATTAATTTAATTTTTTAAAGTTTACTCTAGTTTTAAGATAACTGTAATGATAAAGCTATAGGAAAAGGGTTTAAATCGACATATCATCTAAAAAATTTAATTATTTGTTATAACATGGTATTGGTGTGAAATTTCACATACAGAGTAACTTAAAATTTAATCTCTTAAAATAGTGGCACTGGTTAGAAACGTTAGAAAAACTGCAAAAATAAAATATTTTTCAAATTAAACGCAGAAAAAACGCCATTTAAAATGTTTGAAACCCCTAAAAAAAAACTCTGTTAAAAAATGAATTTTTTAGGGTTGTTATTTTTGTCCTTTATCGAAATCTGGCAATCAAATTTAGTTATTAACTCTATAATTTTTAATAAAATTTGCTCTAATAAAATCTAATAACCTAATTGCTCGATTTTTATGACATGTTTTTATTAAAAATAGTGACATGTCATTGTATAATCTTTTTAATGTTATAAACACTGTCATAAAAACCGAATATCCTCCTATTATGACATGTCATAAAAATCGAGCAATTACGTTATATTCTAATCAACTAAAAAACATATGCCAAAAAAACAAGCTTACTTTGAACCTTCATAAACTGGAATACGCGAATATCCTTGTTGAAGAATTATTTTAAAAGTTTCAAAATCCAATATTGAATTTATATCCAATGAAAAAACATCATTTAATGGTACCATAATATCTTTGACAACTTTATGCTTAAAATCTAGGGCGCCAGCTATTAATTTAAATTGTTTTTCTTCGATTCCCTTATCTTCTTTAGCCTGTCTCATCAACTCTCTAACAATATCTCGATTATAGGTCGAAGCTATTTCTTTACCAAGGAAAAAGTCAAGAACTCGACTCAACGGATACGACACAACAAAAGTAAACAAAACCATACAATAAGTTATAAATCTTGTATGAGCACCAACTGCCAGACCATGTCTTGAACAAATAGCTTGAGGAATAATCTCACCGAAAATAACAATTAGAAGAGTAGATCCCATAGCTGCAAAAATACCTTCTAAATAATTTCCCAATATCAAAGTTGATGTTGAATTAACCAAGACATTTCCAATCAAAATAGTACAAAGCAATAAATTGCCACGTTTTCTCAATGGATGAATTTTCGATGCATATTTTTTTTCTTTTTCATTGCCAATTTTTTTCAAAATATTCAATTCAGTTAAATCAAGTGACATTAAACCCAAATTTAGACCACTAAATAGAGCTGAAAAACACAATAGAACAAAATAAAATATTACGACTAAATAAATTGGCAATAGGTCTCTAGTAGTTATTATTTGACTAAAGACATTTTTCGATCCTTGATGAACAAATACTAAATTTTCATTAGGATCTTTTGAAAAGCTTAGACATGTAAAATAAGATCTAGACGAATGTTTAAGTTTAATATTCGTCTCAGCAACTAGTAAAGTAGTTTCAATATCAATTGAAGGATTCAAATTATTTTTCAATGAACTTAAATCGTTTAATTTTCTAGCTCGTCGTCTATTAACAAATGCATCATTTTCAGTAAATCTTAATTTGGATCTATCTTGAATAAAGTCTAATTTAAATACTTGGGGCGATTGTCGAGAAGTTATATTTTGACATAGGTCGCTCTCATTATTAGTAAAATAAATGAACGATTCAAAATTTTTTTCAAGTTTAGTTATTTTACCATCAACTAAAATGTACAAAAGTAATTCAATTTCTTCTTCGGATTTTATTATCCAGCCTTTTTTAATTTCATTCGTCAACGAATCTCGTTCGTTTAGGGTATAACTCGCTTTACTACTTTTTGGAGTTAAATAAAGAAGTTTAGGAAAAGTTTCTTGATCATTAGTTTTAGAATTATAGACTACATTTGCGATCAATAATATTATATGTGCTATAAATATTAATTTTATTGACATCCAAGTGGAACTTTATGATAAAATAAGGGAAATATCGAATTATGTATTTTTAATTTAAAAAAAAAAAACTAAAAATATTAAATTTATGCTTAAAAATATTTTTTCTTATTTTGCCTGGGTCTTGTTTATTTGCTAGTTTTTTTTTTTCGTTGAAGTATATTGCAACTAGAAATGAATCGCATTGCAAAAATTTATACATAAGCTTCATTATGAATTATTTTTTAAATCTTTAGAGTTTTCTATTAAAGAAAAATGCTTTATTTTTTTATCAAGACTTTATATAATTTAATATATTCTTTTGGATCGTTAGTTACAGTTAAATCTCGTTTTAACGAACATCTTTACGACGTAAACCTCTAACTTTAGAATAACTTCTATATGAATTTTATTTGGTTCCAAAAAATGAGTTGAATAAAAGAAAAAAAATTAATATATGATAAGGGAAAAGCAGAGCTTTTATATTGCGAGTAACGAGACGTTATTCCTTTTTTTTTTTAATTTTTGATCCTTATAAGGTTCACCAAACCATAAACCCTAGTTTTATTTTCGGTGTTTTCGAAATCAGATTGTTCCCCGTAATTATAAAAAATTTCGACCCAAGCTATTCATTTTTGAAGAAGACCCTTTTGATTTATTAAAAATTTGGTGAAGCAACATTATTTCTTCTAGCATAAATAAATTTTGAAAACCCAATTTCAAACTATTTTTGGAAAAGTTCGGTAAAAATTTACTTTTTCCTTTTTTTCTTTTTAAAATAGCGAATTACTACACAAAACTTATAGTAAGCTTAAAAGACAATAAATCTATCTTCAATATTGCAACTTTTTTTTTTTTAAAAAACAATTTTAAACTAAATTTTTATTGAAATAAAAAAAGGAGGTCTTTTGGTCTTTTTTAATATTTGAAATTTTTTTTTTGACTGCTTAATGCCTCTTCTTTTTGAAAACTTGCCATATTAAATAATAAATTAATTACGAATATACGAATTAGAATTTTCGTCTTTTTTTTTTTAAAAAAAATTTTTCAAATCATTTATTCTCTCGATTGCCTCTTTAGATGTTATCTTTTGTTTGTTTGTTTCTTCTTGCTCATCGATATCCGTATCACTTTCTTGTTCTTCTTCTGGTTCTGTTGATATATTTCTTGTTGCTATAGAATCGGCTATTTCTTTTTCTGAGAGTATTCCACGCGCAGCTATCGAAGTCACTATCGATTGCAACAAAGGCAAATTTATCAAAATCTAGTTTTTTTTTCAAACGTAGCGATTTCTCTATACTCTTCGTTTTCGTTCTCAAGTGTATCAAGTGTCTTCCTCTTCGTTCTCAAGTGTATCAAATAAAAATTCACGGTTGAAGTCGGCATTTTTTTTTGTTGTTCGTTATATCAAGTTTTCCTTATAAAGAGGTTCGTTATATCGAAGAAAATAAGCTACCTTTTTCCGTTATAAAAAATCGGTTCCTGAATTTAATTCGTTATATGAAGGATTTCGTTAAAAGGGAGTTCGTTATACAGAGGAACGACTGTAAGGCTAATATATATTTTTTTAAATTATTGTATAATTTTTATGAGCTATTTTGATTTAAACTTAAAAAGAAAAAAGCTTTATTAAAAAAAAAATTGCCATATGTTTAGTATTCTAAACATTTTGTTACTTAAATGAGCTGAAGAGTTTTTAGTAAACTAGGGTTATCGTTAGGGGAACCTAATGACAAAAAGTACTCGAAATTCAGAATACTCACTTAAATAAAAAATTTATTGCAAGCCGCATTTTGATTGATCGACACCTTACTTGAAAACATTATTAAAATAAATTAGAGTAATTTTTATAAGAAGTATCTAAAGTATAAAATTTTATACTTTATACCTTAAAATATAGGATTATGACCAGTCATATTTTATATCAATTATCAATCAAAATTAAAGAAAAATAAAAAATTGAAATGAACTTCGGTTGAAAAAAGTTGGAAATTGAAAAAAATACTTTTGAAATTTTTTAATGAATGTATTTATTTCTACTGAAAGGGTGTTAACAAAAAAACATTAAAATGATTATTTTTTTATTAATTTTACTATTATAGATAGAGTAAAACCGGATTTTTGGCTAGAATAAAAACCATTGTTTGTCTTTACTCTTAGTATAAAGGCGGCATCTTGGTATTATTCTTAAAATACAGCTTTTCTATCGAATTAACAGAGTACCCGTACCGAACCGGTTCAGTTCGGTACGGATACGGTCCGGCGTTAATTCGATAGAAAAGCTGTATAATTAAAAATTGTTATAGTATTACATAGTTTCGATGGTATTAAAGCCATTTTAGAGTACTGGTCAAGAGATTACGGGATGTTAATTCAAGCTGAATAAAGAGCATTGTAAATAATTTGTCTAGCAAAGCATTATTAAATTAAATAAAAAGACGTAATTTTTGTTAAATTAATGACAAAAAAAAATTAATAAATTAGAGACTAGATGAAGTTCTGTTTCTTTTCTATCAGTTGATCATATTATTGACCATTCAGAAAACATGTTTTAATCATTTTAAAATCCCGGAGATCCAGTATCTACTTTCCGTCCAATTATTTTTTCAATTATTTCCTTTTACTGTCAAATTATTTTAAAGTCATCAGCACAAGAAAGGCATGGACTCTAAAGGATTTCAAAAATGTCATTAATGTAAATTACAAAGAGAATAGAACCTTGAACTGAACCATGATGAACGCCACTTTTAAAATCTTTCCAATACGACTCAATACATCCTAGAAATATTTTCTGTATTCTACCTGTAAGAAAAAGCCTGATGCATTCCAAAGTTTCACCAACTATACCATACGATTCAGTTTTATAAGTATTTTTTTGTGTGAAACCTTATCGAAAGTCTTTAAGCTATCAGCAAATTCTAATAAACTTGAAGTACATGAACTTTTTGACAAAAAGCAATGTTGCTTGCTTACTAATTGAAGAATGGTCAGTGAATTCATTTATGTTATAAGTTCACTCAATACAAATCCACATTTTTCCACGGTAAATAAATTGATTTCCATCCAAGTACAAGGATTTTCATTATAACTAGAATATTAAATAAATTTAATTGAAATCAAGCATCGGAATGCCAATTTATTATTGTTTGTTTAATATATATACATTTTTGATTATCTCAATTTTATCTGTTATTTTAAAGTTACTGCACTTATTTAACATATTTAATCTAGCATCATTAAACAAACAAAAAGTAAAAAAGATATCTCTCAAGATTTTACTAGAAAAAAAAAAAAAAAAAGAGCAAGTATCGCTATTTAATGACTTGATATATTACATACTTTGCCATAAATAAATATATTTTCGTTTTAAAACTAAAATTTATCTTTTATATAAATTTTAAAGTTTGTTTAGATTAAATTGTTTTGGATATGGAGATTTTTTTTCGGATTAGGTATGTTAATTCTCGCTGAAAAAATAGAATTGTAAATGTTTCGTCTAGTCAAAAAGTATTAGCAAAAGCATTATTAAATTAAATAAAAAAACATGGTTAATTTTAGTTAAATTAATAACAAAAAAAATTACTAAATTTTCTATTTTAATATTAATTAAATTGGAAAAATGATTAGAAAAATTTTCTCTATATTAAAAAATATTTCAAGTTTGATTGTTCTTGAACAATAAAAATAAACATAAATGAATAAGAACTTGTTATTTCTTAATAGAAATTAGAGACTAGAGGAAGTTCTGTTTCTTTTCTAAGAAAAACTTAAGCAAGCTTTTATATTTATTTATTTATGGGCAAAAATATTTCATCTTATCATCAAATCGTTCAATGAGTTTGAAGATTCTTTTTTTTTTATATGTTATTAGATAATAAAATAAATAATACAAATTTTATTTTATATTATTTTTTGGTTTATTTTGAGATTTTTATAAGAAGAAAAAATTTTATGTAGAGAAAAACTCTTCGATTTATTTTTCATTTTCTCTTAAATCCAATCGATTGGCCCAGATAAAAATCAATTATATTAAATTGCCATATTCTTCTAAAACATTCTGCTTATGTAGATAAAATTTCCTAATTAATTTTGGGATCTGGAAAGGAAATATTTTCTTTTTTTTTCTATTTAAATGTTTGATTTATTGTGATTAATGAAGTATTTCTGCAAAAGTTATTTACGACTGATTTTACTACTTGGCTTATTAATTTCAAATCAAGTATTTCAAAAAAGAATTTTATAACTCTTTAGTTAATTTGAATGCTATCTTTGATTCAGCTTATCTTAAGTAAATAAATTGGTTAAATATCAAATAATAAAAATTTTGATTGAATCTGTTTATAAAAAGGAATTATGTTCAACAAAATGAAATATTACAACATTTTTTTTAAGTTGTTTTTAAAGAAAACAGTGTCTCTAATTTCTTATTGTAAAAGTAGTCGGCGATGTGCTTTTGCCTAAGAACACATTCAATAACTAAACCAAAAAACTACTCTTTGTTTATTTCAAAGCTAAGATAATAATATAAAAAAGTAATTTTATCGAGATTCATTATTATGAAACAAAACCTCAAATATAATTAAGGTTTCAGGTCTTCTATTAAAAAACATGAAAAAAATTCATATTAATTTATAAAAAATGACAAATTACTGTCAACTAAAAAATTAATGAAGAAATAAATCGCGGAGAACAAGTGGGTTATATTTCTAAGGACTTAAAGGTTTTCAACAAAATTAGAAGTGTTACGATATTGAGGCGAATTCTCATAAATAAAAGCTAGAGGTGTTTTGAATTGTTCATTTTTGAAAATTCATGAGCTTTGATGAATTTGTAAAAAACATATTAAACCTTTGTCTAAAACAAATTTACCGAAAAACCTTGTTTATAGTCCTAGGGGCTATATGTGAAGTAACTTGGGGAAAGGTAATAAAATACCTGGTTGAAAATATATGACAGCCCAATGGTTAATTATAAAATGAATTAAAAAATGGATGGAGTTGTAAAAGAATTCATCAAAAAATTAAAAAATATTTTTAAAAAAGTCGCTAAAATTAAATATATTAAAGTTACGATTGAAATTAGAATTTTTTAAAAATCATGTTAGAACTAAAAGAAAGAAGTAATATCCAATTATAAATATAAAAATTCCATATAATCTCATGGTTCAGTATATAAAGTTTCTTATTGCCTAAAAAAATTAGGAAAAAATTAAACTGGGTTTTATGCTAAAAATTTGAGAAAAAATTATAAGCACAATTTTAATTTTTTTTATTTTTAATTTTTACCCCAGGGTTAAGCTGCATTTTATTTGAAAAAGATATGGGGTTATCCCCGAGTTTAATAGGGGTGGGGGATCATTAAAAAATAGTAGAGCTGCGGGGCTATAAGCAAGGTATTACGGTAAATGAAAATATTTTAGAATTTCATTAGACTCATTTTTAAGTTTACAATTTATAAGATCTTATTTATATTTTTATTTCTTCTTTTTTTATATTATAATTGAAATTCCCATAAAAAAACGTATTTCACGCTTCACGAACAATTTTAATAGCTTATTCAAAAAAGCAAAAAATTATTATGGCAATATTAATAACTCGAGAAGCAATGCTTTTATCATGCGAGTAACGAGCCGTTATTTAGAACTTTTTTTTAAGACAACAATTTTTGATGGGTGTTACTAAAACACGGACCGCCAATTTTTTAAAAAACACGGACCGGACCCAGCAAAGCTTTAAACACTTCTGTCTAATTCCGACCACCATTTTTCTAGCTCAAAATATTACGAGCTTTCACGCAAGACTATTATCTAAGCAGTCGGATGCTTCCTTCGTCCTGCATCCTCATCTAAAAAGTTGAAAAAAAATATGATTTTACGGACCCATACCTAACTCCTCGAAAAATACCCGGACTCATTCCGACCACCGATTTTCTTGTATAAAATCGTCTCAGCTTTCACGCAAGACCATAAGCTTACCTTTATCATTAATTATTTTTTATTAACAACAATCTAGAAAAAAATTTAACAAAAATTTAAATTACAGTAAGGATAATATTTTACTTTGGACTAAGGAAGCATCCGACTGCTTAGATAATAGTCTTGCGTGAAAGCTCGTAATATTTTGAGCTAGATAAATGGTGGTCGGAATTAGACAGAAGTGTTTAAAGCCTTGCTGGGTCCGGTTCGTGTTTTTTAAAAAATTGGTGGTCCGTGTTTTAGTAACACCCTTTTTGATGTGTCTTATATAGAAAACAATGAAATTCTAAGTGATTTCGCTGCGACTGTATTAGATGAAACTAAAGAATTCGATTAGATAAACAAAAATAAGCATACGTAAAAAATTAAAACTAAATTTTTTAATTAATTTGAACTGCACTGTAAATTTTTAATTCGTAATTTAGGATTTCCTCCATATATGCGTAGCATTTCCAATATTTCTATTGGTCAATCTTACATTTTTTACGCATATATGGAGGAAATCCTCATTACTAATTAGTATTAAATGAGTCATTACGTATTAAAAATTTACAGTGCAGTTCAAATTAATTAAAAAATTTAGTTTTAATTTTTTACGTATGCTTATTTTTGTTTATCTAATCGAATTCTTTAGTTTCATCTAATACAGTCGCAGCGAAATCACTTAGTATTTCATTTTTTTCTATATATACACATCTCATCACATATTTTTTCTATATATTAGCTCGTTCCTCGCAATAATATCTAAGTTAATCAAATAAATCTAATTTAATTTTAAAAATTTGTTAAATAAATAAAGCTCATTATGGTATGGTTTAAAATGCCAAACTTTAATTTTTATTTTTTAGTTAAATAAATAATAATTTAATATTTTTGATCAAAGTGTATGAGTAACCGTTGTTAACCCTAAACACATTTTTGTCAAAACTGAATCAATATATTATACAATACTGGTCTTTCACATGCTCCTAAAATGAACGTTCATCCGATTTTTGAACGTTCATGAACGTTCTTGAACATTCATGAACGTTCCTGGTCATTATATGAATGTTCACGAACGTTCATTTTTTAAGAATGGGCTTAAAATAATCGTTTTTAAGCCAAAAAAAAGTTGATTGTCACGTTTAAAACTTATTCTGAATTAATCTAATGAATTTGTTAAATTATTTAAATCAAAAACAAAATTAAAGATCAGTTTGTCTATTTAATCGATCTTTTTTAATAAAATAAGATGTTTTTTATAGTGATGTTGGCTAGTGCTGGTTAGGCGGTTAGCAAAAATTGGTTGCAAAAAAATTTGTTAACCAAAAATTTGGTCGACCAAAATTGGTTACCCATTTTTTTTATAGATATAAAAAAGTAAAAATTGGATATGGTTCTATTGATTTAACAAAAAAAAATTTTTCAGATAACCAAAAATTTGGTTAACAAAATTTTTTTAACCAAAATTGGCAGACTTGGTCGACCAAACGTTTGGTTAACCAACATCACTAGTTTTTTAGGAACTAAGAAAAGTTTCAAGTTGTTTCTGCCTTCCTAGAACTTTTTTAAGAGTGACTAATATGATAACTTCGCTAATTGAATTTAATAATTTTTGTGCATTTTTAAAATTTGGACTATTGAGTAAGTAGAAAAATCTTCTAAAAAGATTAGGAAAAGAGACAATTTATTTGTAGGTAAGGTCAACTAAAATTACATTTTTGATAAATAATTTAACAAATTCATTAAATTAATTCAGAAAAAGTTTTAAACGTGACAATCAACTTTTTTTTGGCTTAAAAACGATTTTAAGCCCATTCTCAAAAAATGAACGTTCATTTTGGGAACATATGAAAGACCAGTATTGTATATTATCCATTGCAATTGTGTCACACACAATAAAATTTAAATCAAGTAAAGAAATAATAAGTGCTTTAAAAAATATTTAAATTTAATTAATTAATATTATAAAATTAAAAAACAAGTTTTTCAAAAGGTTTATTGCTTTAAAAAAAATAACTTATTAAATGTCTTAATAAAGAACTACATATAGCCTCTAAGGGTTAGATAAGATAATATTATTTTAAATTTTAAGTCAGACATTTTGAATTTAAAATATAAATTTTCTTGAAATATAAAACCTTAATAGAAAAAAAAATTATTTTTGTGCTGTCGAAAATTTTCATATCAGTTTTCAAATTTAATTCTTCAAAATTAATGTCTGTGTGTGTGTGTTTATTTTTTTGAATGAAAATTAGACTTCATTCAAATTATAAAAATAACTTGAAACTATGACGCACAAATGCCAAAGCAATTTTTATTTCCGGATGCAATTCATTAACTGAATAAAATTTAATTTAAAATTTAATATAAAATGATTCAATTTATGTTTTTATTTCATTTAATATTAGTAATCGATATGAAGCCCTTCATTATATCAAATTAGATTTATATATATATATATATACTAAAAGCAGCCAGAATATTAACAAGAGAATTCAACAAAAAAAATTTAATATAAGTTAGAATAATCGATCGCCTAAGCTTAGCTCAACAAAATGAATTTTAGTTCACAATTTCTATTCATTTTCAAATATCTATTGGCATATTGAACATTGTTTGTTCTGTCAAATTTTATAGATTAAAGTGAAAATAAGCAGGAACAGTTTCCATATACAAAGTTTTTAGATAAAATAAGTGTTATTATTATGAATCTAATTATTAATATCAACGACCAAATAAATAATATAATGCTTATTTCCTTTTTTTACCTTTTACTTGAATTCCTGATACTTAGAGTGAGTTTTAAATAAAATTCTTTTTTTTACTCGTTTTTAAGAAGTTAAACCATTATTTAGTAGGACTGAAATTTAAAAACACATTTACATTAGAATAGATTAGAGCTTTGGCTTTACCTTCTCAACTCAAGTTGTATCATATTCTTTCAGATTTTATATTCAAAATAAAATCAATTGTAATCACCATTTGAATAAAGTCACCTCTTACTCTTCAGGTTTTAAAGTTTGTAAAACCTAAAATCGATAAACGCTGTTGTTATTCTAAATTCCTTCTAAATTTCCTTTATCATGTAATTTTACGATTTGATTTCATATCCTTTTCAAAATATGAACATCATCAGCAGACAACAAACTTTAATGAGGCCTTACTTAATATTGCAAATAAATAATGCTTTATATCGAAATGTAAAATAATTTCCCTCGTTTTAAATTAAGGCTCATAAATAATTTGACATAAAAATTTTCAAACAAAAAGGTTTATCTTTTAGAAAGAAAAGCACACTAGTTAAAACTTAGATTTTGAGTAATACTTTATAAATATTTTCTAATAAAAAAAATAAAATTTTGTTAAAAAACTCGGCTCTGTTAGGTTTTTTTTTCTTTTAAAAAATAGCTAATTTATTCAAGTTATATTTTTTATTGCAATTATTTTTTAAAAAGAAAATTACTTTAAGGATTACTGTGTGGAAGTGGTTTGATATCTTTTTAATTATTTTTAAAATTTAAATTAGCTAAATGAAATAAGGCTCAGTCAAAATAAAAATTCTGAATTGTTCATGAATAATTAAATTGGATTTTTTTTATTAAAAAAAAATGTTCAAATGACAGGATTTGTTTTTAAGCTGCCAAAATAATGCTCGAAAAAATGAAGCGTCAATTTACCTAAATTAAAAGAGTTCTGTTTTTTTTTTTAATTTAAATAATTCCTGTATTGTGATTGCATGTTATTTAATAATTTCCACTTTGAATATCTAAATGAAATGGGATTTCTAATTCTCCATAGACCTGCTGGTTCATACAATAAAAGTTTTGTAATTATTTACCTTTAAAAATCTTTTTTTTTCTCTCTTTATTGAAACATGAAACTTGAGGTTTTAAGTTTAGCATTCAAAATTTAGAAATCAACAAAATTATGAAGATTTTTACAAAAAAAAAATTTCAAATTTTTCATAAACAAAAAAATAAATTAATCTTTTATTTAATTAAATCTTCAGATTTTGTTCGAAAATTGAATTTATTTTGGATGAGGTAACAATTCAACCTTTGTAAATTTTTTTTATTGCCTAACACAATGAAAAGTTTTTTTCTCTTATTTTTATTGGATTATTTCTGCTTTATAAGTTTTACCAAACAGCAAAAAAGATTAATGTCTCCAAAAAGAAAAGAAGAAAACAAAAGCAAAATCCTCTTAAGAGAAAGAGAGAGAGAGAAAAAGAAAATAAAGAGATATATTTAGTTGATGATTATAAGAAAATGGAAAAATTCTCATTTAAAAAAAAAATCAATAATTTTCATCTTGATTTTCGTTGAAATTTTATTTTCTCATTTCAACTAAAAAATAAACCATAATAATCTTTAATTAACAACAACCGAACGATATTTTTTTTTATTTTCTCTAGATATTATTCACTAAGAAAATAAAAATGCATCTAGTTGAGTATCGGATATGTTTACCATTTACAGTAGAAGAAGTATTTATTTGAAAAATGGTTTAAAATTTACTTCAAAATTTAATTGTAAAATATATAAGTATAAAAGAGCACAATTGTATATGATAGCAAGACATTGTCATCAAGAAAGTGAAAAAGGTGAGGGTGTTGAAGTAGTCAAGTATGAGCCTTGTGAAGATCCGGTACATGGTAAAGGACATTATACAGAGAAAAGAATACATTTATATAAGTAAGTTTACTATTATATTATTCACGTCTTTTACACAATAAATTTTTTTGTCTAAACCTCTAGCAAACTTCCAGTTTGGATGCAATCTATTATTCCGAATGTTTTTTACATTGAAGAAAAATCTTGGAATTACTATCCATTTACCATTACAGGTAAAGAAATAGAAATTTTCTTTTTTGTTTTTTTATAAAATAATATGATTTATTTTTTAACTTTTAGAATATAGCGTAAGTTTTGAATATTAAATCGAATTTAAAATCTTGAGATTTAGCCTCAAGATTTTTAATTTTATTTTATTTCGATACTAATCTCTTCATATTGAAAATAAAAGTGTAGCTTCTTACCAAAATTTCATACTACAGTTCAAACAAGATATGAAGACAACGAAGGAGAGAATGAAAATGTAAGTATCTCTTTCTAGAAATTTGGTTTAGATTTAAATTAAAATTAAAGTTAATGTAATCATCACTCGATTTTATAAATTATTTTACTAATGAATGGCTAGTTCTAGCTATTTCTAAAGTATGTCGATAAATGAGTCACCAAACTTCTAAAAAACAACAAAAAAACTATTTTGGAATTTATCTTTAAAAAAATATATAAGATATATAAGATTTAAATTTATAAGTTCAATTTATAACGACGATATACAAAGCTATAATCGAACAATTTCGACAAAGATTTTTTTGATAAATTTAAAATTTTCATTTTTTAAATTTCCTTAAATACACGATCGCTATTTTTTTGAATCTTTCGTATTGCTTTCAACAATTTATTTGAAACCTATTTAATTTGATTGTTTTATCAAAAGATAGTGCATCCAATTTTTTAAACCTGTATACTGACTTGAATTTCTTAGAGGCTGTTTTATCATGAGATCTTAAACCATTTATAAAGGTATTTGAGATCTCATGAGATTTCGTTAATTAATAGTTTTTCATGAGGTCTATCGGTAAAATGTTTTAACCAAGTTGACTTAATTCAAATAAACTCAAAAAGAACAACCAATTAATTAATATGCTCTTTAAGGCACATAACTTGACACAAGAAGAACTCAATGCAAGAACCATAGACTTTATTTCTATATCAAATGATCAAATAGCCGAACATAAATATAAAGACAGTGAAGGTAAATTTTACAAATAAAAAATTTGTAAAATTAATTATTTTTTACCCAGTTTTTTTTTTTTTCAAGACCCTCAAAAAATAATTATCAAAAAGACGAATCCTAATCGAGGACCGTTAAAAGAGAATTGGATAAAAGAATGTAAAGAGAAAAATATTCCAATCATGTGTTCATATAAAATTGTAAAAACAAAATTCGAAGTTTGGGGTTTTCAAACCAAAGTTGAAGCTTGGACCCAAAAAGTAATTCGAATTTTTAATTTTAATTTTAATTTGAGCATTTTTCATCTTATCGAATTATTTAAGGCGATTAGAGACATATTGCTTTTGGCTCATCGACAAGCTTTTTGTTGGATAGACGAATGGTATGATATGTCATATGAGAGTATAGTTGCATTAGAACGTGAAACTTATGCTAAAACAAATGATAAAGTTTTGAAAAATGCAAGTACAAATAATAAAAAGGAATCGACTGGCGACAATTTAAACAGTGAAAAAAATGAAGCCGATTTCGATTAAAAAAATAGTTTGTTACAAGAAATTCCCTTCACTAAATATCATTCTTTTTATAATTGTTTTTTTTTCTTTTATTTTTCTTGTTTAAATTAAATAATTTATTAAGTTTAAGGAGAAGAATTTTTTATTTTCTTTCAATAAATCAAAGTTTAGTATATTTAGTTAAATAATTTATTTATATTTTCAAATTCTCAAAAACTGTATAAATAAATGTAATAATAAAATTTTTAAAAAAAACTTAATTTTTTTAAATTTAGAATTTAAAATCTTTAATCCATTTTATTGAAAAATTAAAATAAATAATTTATTTTTTCTATAACATTTGGCCACCAAATGATTTAGACAATCTATCAAAGCGAACCAATGCCATCCAGACTGGAATTAACAATAGAATTATTCCGATTAGTATTAGAACAAGTAAAAGAAATGATAGCACAATAAATGCTAAAATTGCTTTTAAATATTTCCGAATCCTTGAAAAAAAAAATATTAATTGTAATTATTATTTAAAAAATTATGTATTCGGTAAATTTCGAGTGGAATTTAATTACCATTTATAAAAAGATATTGGCATGGAGTTAAAGACTCTAAAGCTGTCTATTTATTTATAATTTTAACCTTTAGGCCGTTATCTGACCATTTTAAGATCGACACGTTAGCGTAATAAAGTGTAGCTTATTTTAAAAAAGGTTTTTAAAGTCAAAATGTGAAAATAATATGAATAGCTTGATTAATTTTGGTTGATAAGTATTTAATATTTGACTTAGGAAAGTAAAAATTGATTAGTTGATATTGAGTGAAAATTGAAGAAACAGAAAAAAATTTTTTCCTTTTTTTTAGCCAAAAAAAACTCATAGTAAACCGAGTTATTAGCGAGCGATCAGGCTTAGGTTATTCTATTATATTTTGCGTTAATGGCCCGCAAATAGAAATATAATAAACCAATGAATTAATCAAGAAATTTATAAAATGTTTTGAAATTATATTATATTTTATCTAATTTATCAATTTACAAAACTGTCTCACTAATTGTACCACTTTTTTGACTCTTGGTTTCGACTGTGAAAAATAGGGTCTGAAATTTATTGAATTAGAAAATTATTCGACCCGTATTTTTTCAGTCATAATTTAGGATCAGAGATGCTATTTTAATACTATTACCGTAGTGCCTTCTTTGTAACTACGTTAATTTTCCTCTCTTTTTCATCATTGACAAAACTCTTTTATAAATTATATAGTAAAAATTAAAACTAAATTGTACGCATTTTGTTCCTCGACTCTTCTGAAGAAAACAATAAATAAAAAAAATATTTTATAACGTATTTTTTGAAACGTTTCCTATCCTGAGAAAGGAAAAGAAGAGGAAGAGGAAAGGAAAGCAATTGTACAAGTTAGTTTTAATTTGTACTGTACTTTTTCCATGGATAAAATAGCTTACACCAAAAAATAAATAAAACTTTCATGTAAAATAAATCATCTGAAGAATTAACAAGCAATGGCCGATTACCATAAGTTATCATTCTAGTAATTATTTTAGTTCTTAAATCAAAATGGTAAAAAAGTAATTTTTTTATTGAAAAACTACATTTTAATATAAACGTAGGTAAACAAATTTAGTAACCCATAAGTCTATTAAATTTAAATTTAGAAATCTCTAAAATGAAGGTCGAAAAACATAAGAAAAATAGAAAAACTATATATAGCCAGACCGAATTTTTATTTTAGAATAAATTTCGATTTAAAATTTTAGAGAAATAAGAATTAAGGTTATAAAAAATAAATATTAAAAATCTTTTGGGGCTATTTTAAGTTTTTTCTATTTTTCTTCTCATGCCATTCATCACTTTTATCCGCATTTATAGCCTCATCTAAAAGACTATCTGCTTTTGGATCAACTTGAGAAAGATCTTTAAATTCTTTATCACCAACAAAACAAATTTCATGACCATCTGGATCGGCTAAAATTACTACTGACACAGTCGCTTTACCAGGTGTATCTAGTTGAATATATGGTGTCAAAACAGTTTGATTATTGTTTTCAATATCAGCTTGCAATGGTTTAAGCTCTTCTGTTGGACAAGAGAAAGCTACTCGACCATATGCTTTAGCATGATCTATTTTTTCCTCTGTTGATTTTTCTAAGATAAGACTAAAATTTAAATAATCAAAATTAACTTGCAATCTTGTCGAATCTTGAGAATTTAATTTTCCTCTTAAAATACCAGACCAATAATTTTTGGATTTTTCTAAATCGGTGACATAAAGTGATAATGCTGTTAATGAATTTTCAGTTGAGACAGATTTTCCAACTAAAAATTTATAGCCATCGGGATCGTGAATTTCAAATAAACCTTCAGGTGTTAATTTTGAAGGATACGACTTGGTTAAAATATTATCATATGCACTATTAGAGTTAACTCTTAGGTAATTAAAGTCATTTCCTCGATCATAAGATCTAATACCATAATTATAAGTGAGCTCGACTACAAAATTGTTGTCTTCACTTCCATAGCCAACCATTGTCTTACTCCATTTTCCTGATAAAAATTAAATATAAAAATTGAATAACAAAAAAGAATTTTAGTAGATACATTACCATCATAAGGACCATTACAAGCAGCGTCACAACCTTCACTGAATTCTTCATGTCTAAGTATTTTCATATGTAAGATATTTCGATAGAAATCAATTGTCTTAGTTCTGCTTGAAATTTTGAAAACGAAATGCAATGGTCGAATATTAGTTGGCATTTTATGTTATCTTATTTCAACTCAAAAAAATCTAAATATCTTTTTTTGTTTTAATTTTTAGAAAAAAATTTCATAATTAATTTATAGAAAATTCTATTTAAATTTTATTATGTAGAGAAAAATTGAAGTCATGTCGATGTTGCTTAAATATTTCTGTGAGATAAGTAATTATAGAATTTGAAAGCATATCAAAGTTTTTTTTACTAGCTCAAAATGATAGTTTCACTAATGTTTTTAATTTTATTTTCTAAATTAAGTTTTTAAAACGTGTAATTTAGACTCTATCTAAAATTTTTAAGCTTTAATTTGCGATTTTAAATTGAATGGTAAATAAAATGTGCTTTTTTGGGTAACTAGAAAAAAAGAATAAAGTTTCATCTTCTTCTAAATAAAAAAAAATAAAAAATTTAGACTTTTAAATTTTTTTGAACTCGAATAATCACTAAAAAAAATTCATGTATTATTAAAAAACCTACATTTATGCAACCTGGTTAATCAACAACTTTAGACCAAAAAAAAGATCTACCTGTACACTTGTTTGCTGCGTATGTTGAATTTGGTTAATATTATATCCATTTCTGGGATTAACTTCATTTTGATGATTTAAAATTAACTTAACATGTGAGGATTGGTTATTTATTGCTAAGCCTTCTCTTGGGTAAGAATCAAAATTAATATTACGAACCGAAAGATAAACGGATCGATTATTTATATGTTGAGATGCGAAACTCGTATCTTGACTTAAGCTGGCTGTCCCGGCTGTCAAAATGTTAAAAGGTTGACTAGATACTCTACTATTTCTATAAGTTTGTGGCGTACAATAATGTTGATCAAGTAATTGATTATTGTTTTGATTATATGGCAGAAAGCATGTTTGTTCTGAGACTTGACTATTAGGTTAAGTTTGTTGTTGATTAACGGGTTCTGTTATTAGATGAACATTACTATTAGCCATCAAACTTAGACTCGATCTTCCGATTTCATCTTTTTCAGTACCGGTATCAGAAACACAATCATTATCAAAGCATCGTCTGAGTCTTCAGCATCTTGAATGATAAAATTACTGGATAAATTATTTTCCAACATATTTTTTAGTGTTGAATGAAGCTCGCTCGATCCAGTTATTCAACAATAGGCGAAAGAATTAATTTACTCATGAGCTTCAAAAGAATACCATATATCAGAAAGCCATTTAATAGCCTGAGCATATCCAGGTGATTTAGTATTGCCATAAACTGTTAAATTTTTTTCCACATTTATTGACCATTCGTTCCATTTTGCACAAAAAAGTTTTTTGATTTTTGAAAACCAACATACATCTGCTGGTTGTAAGAGATTAGTGAGTCTAGGTGGTATTATAACACTTGTAAATCCAATAGCGTCAAATTTGTTCATTACATTTTTCGTTTTGTGACAACGAGCAGAATCAAAAAAGAGCCTTTTTTGTCATCCATAATTGTGTCTAAATATTGGCATATGGTTGATTCATCAAAAGTTGCTGCTGTTTTGTAAATAATGCGTACATTGTCTGGTGGCAAAAAATTTGGAAGCGATGTTGACCTTGGAATTAAAATCTTTAAATTAAAAACAAGTTTTTTAAAATCTAAAATGTACCAGAATCGGAAGTTTTGTCCCATCTGCTGAAGCGGTAAAAGCTGCCGATATTCTTGCCATTTCACCACTTTGAGTGTTTACTTTAACTCTTTTAGAACCTTTTGTAGCATAGGTGTTCTTAAAAGGACAGTCAAGATAAATAGAGGTTTCGTCCATGTTGAAAATTTTTGCTTTGTCAAAATTTATAGATCTGAAAACATTTGAATTTTCATGAATAAAGTTATTAATAATTTCGAGTGAGTTTGATGGCAATCGACGCCCAGTGGTTGTAATACGTCGATAAGTTTTATTATTTCTATCTAACCAAGAATAAAGCCAACCGTCACTTGCCTGAAAAGCAGCTTTATTTGGTCTAAGACGGTATAATTCATCTTATAAACTTATCATATAATCTTAAAGCGGCTTTTTAATTCTAAGGTATATATTTTATTTCGCTTTTTAACTGATTGTTTCTCTTGTGATTCGATGATCGGTTCCACAATTATTTTTTAATCCACTTTTCTAGACGAGAAGAAAATAGGAATATTATGAAAGCGAAAAAAATCTGACAGGCACATCTCCAAAAACTAATCATTTGTTAAACTCATTTGTAATTTTGGTACAGTCAAAACTCTTTATCCGGTCCCTTTAATCCGGCATATTCGATTTTCGGTCAAGAATTACCAAAATTTTGTTGGATTCCTCTCGTCTAAAAAAATGGATTAAAAAATAATTTTAATCTACCTTCTCATTATGTTTATCAGATTTAGAAAAATTTTTTTGTGAAAAATTTTTCTTCCCTTGTGAATTCCTGCGATTTCCCACAAATTCGCAAGAATTCGCAAAAATATTTTTTTAAAAATTTTTTTTTTAAAAGTGCTTTTTTTCGCTTTTTGGCTCTTGTGAATTTCTGCGAATTCCCACGAACCCTTGTGAATCCATTTTTATTTGCAATTCACCGTCGCCTTTCATGACCTTTCATGACCTTTCATGAAAGTACATGAAATCATCTAATGAATGGCCACAGCTGTACAATTAATATTAAGTTTTCGAAAGTGCTGCTAAGATACGATGAAATTAACTTATTACACGTTAGTTATAGTAAATAAAGTACTTTGTGAACATCTCTAAAATTTTAAACATTTTCAAGAATTTTGTGACCTCCCCTTGAATTTGGTGACCTATATTGATCAGTAATTTCTATGGCACAAAATTACCAAGACCCGTTTAAATTTTCAAGTCAAATGATGATGTGGGATAATTGAGGAAAAGAAAATAATTCATTAATTTGAAAAAAATTCTAAAATTTAAATTAATATAAAAAGGCAATTCAATGATAAAATGACTTCCGACATGACATGGCTCTAATTGACTACTAACACATGCTCTAACGCTTGTATAATGCTCTCTAACACATGACCCTATGCCTCTTACTTACATCCTCTAACACTTCAAGAATCGAACACAACCAGTACTTTATAATTAATAAATTAAAAAAAACGCTTTCTTTTTTGATCTAACGGACTTTATAACGAATATCTTTTCTTTCTAACAATTAATAACGCTTTTTTGAATAACGTAAAGAAATTAAATCATCAAATCATTAAAAGTACTGTAAATTATTCCCTTGATTTTAGTTTCGCAAAAAATTATAGACTGATAACAAATGATAGATCCGATGCCGGCAATGTAATCGAATATCATTTAGCTCATTAGTTTTTTAAATTCAATAATTTTTTTTTGACATGAATGGGCAAAAAATAAAATTTAAAGGGTTTTTACAAAAAAAAAGTTAATTCGGATATTTATTTTTGATAAATTTATAAATTCTTTATCAAAGGTAATTAGGGTAGTGGGGTATTCATTTTATAAGAGAACTTGGGTTTACTTCTACACTTACTTGAATTTTAAACTATTTTCAAATACCCCAATACCACAAAAACCTTTTCATATAATTGTTTAAAATTATTTAAGAATATGTTAATACTCTGTTTCTGTGATATTAAAGTTAATTTATTTGATTAATGTTCTAGAAACTTTATTTCTTCTTATATTAAATTAAGACTCTAGAATAAATCCTCGTGTCAAAAGTCAACGATGGCTGAACGTGAAAATCATGCCTTATGTTGATCTGTTACTCATCGCTACATAATCCTACGTTAAATGGCGTCACAAAATCAATGTCAAAATAAATGTAAAAAAATTTGTAAATCGATTTTACATTATTAATACTTAAATTTTCTATATTTATGTAGATTATTGACTTGACTTGCACCTGTTTAAACCGTTAAGTATAACGACATTAAAGGAATCGAAATTTTCGATTAATCGATTCAATTATCTGATAATCGCTTATTGGCTACCTGCTTGCTAATTATCCAGCAAAAAGTATAAAATCAAAATATAAAAGAAGATCAAAAGCAACAAAGAAAAAGTTTTGAAAATTTTAATGTTTAATTCTAGCTTAAAAGGTAAAAAAGAGGTAAAATGAAAATTTAAATTTATGTAATTTTATTAAACTTTTTTTTCTAAAAATATAATTAATGAATAAACATAATGTAAAATTAAATAGATTAAGCGAAAAATGGCGACAAGATTCCCATCAACTTTAATAAACTCAGAGAAATTCGAAGACAAAATATCAAATTTACATCGTTTTAACTTCACATCATATGATCTTAAATACATTTACCGTATTCAATCAATTCGTCAGATTTTACCTTGGTTCATTATCTCTATTGGTATAATCGGCAATTTATTTATTCTTTTGATTTTTATCAAAAGAAAGACGCCTAAAGGTTTTAGCTCGAATGCTTTTTGTTTTTGTGCTTTGGCAATAAGCGATTCGTTAGCATTGATATTCATGCTTTTACGTTCGATGATTAAATTAAATGTTATGTCAGATATGACTATAGCTTGTAAACTGATAAAGTTTACGTATCATTTTTCATTACAAGTTAGCTCTTGGTGCTTAGTTCTTCTAAGTATTGATAGACTAATCGCTGTTGCTTTTATTTTTAAATATAAAAAATGGTCCAAAAATTATTCAGTGATCAAAATTTTAATAGTATTCATTCTAATGATAGTACTTTTTAACATTCATCTAATAGTTTTTACTGAATCTAAAGTCAAAAAGGATGATATTTTTGATTATACAACAAAAAAAATTTCCTCTAAATTTCAAACTACATCTAAGATGACTTTAAAACAAAAATATGCATGTACCGTTGATAGCATCCGGTTTCCAAATTATTCAAAATTTATCTTCGATAAATGGGATATTTATCATGGTATAATTTACGGTGCCTTTCCTTTTTTAATTATCTTAACATGCAATATACTAATTATTTTGAAATTAACTTTTTTGAAAAATTCACAATTTATTCAAGTTAGAAGATGTGAATCAACTAGGAGTTTAGACAAAATTGATAAATCAATAAAATCGTTTCAAATAACTGTCATGTTGTTAAGTATAGCTTTTATTTTTTTATTATTCACGAGTCCAATATCGATCTATATGGCGTTTATTTATCCAAATTTAACCAGAATGAATGAAGCAAAGAAAGAATATATTAAAATTTTACTCAGATATATTGGTTATTGTAATAATGCTATTAATTTTTATGTTTATATTTGTTTGTCAAGTGAATTTAGAAAAGAGTTTGGTAATTTGTGGAGATTGTGTTTCAAGTTTAAACCAATATCGTCTACTGTTTCAAAGTGTACTACATCGACTAGTTTAGCATCGTTGAATAACCAAGATAAAATGCCACTTCCACCAATTACTAAACCAATTGTTAGAAAAGGTTTAAAATTTAACAAATATAATGAAAAAGAAAATACGAATTCGACCGAGTTACATAGGCCATTTTTGAATAAACCAAATTCGGAAGATGGTGTTGAGAAATTCAAGCAGCATACCAAAAGCAAACAATTAACATTTTATAAAAGTGAAAATAATCCATCATTAAATAAATCTATGAACAAGAGAATTCTAATTGAAGATAAATCACTAAATACAATATCAACATATGTTTAGGTAGAGAGAATTTTTACATTGATTACTTTTGTTTTAGAGTTTTTTTTTGAAGAATAAACCGTGAATTTGATTTTTAAAAATTTCTCTTTTTTTTTTTAATTCACTTTAAGTTAATTTGATTGGAGTTGATTAAATTAATCTAGTTTAAAAAAAAAACATTTTAGATTTTGAATGTATTTTGTCAATCGAGTTAAATTTAGTAATTTCAAGTATCTAGTTAAATCGATTAGAAAATTGTAAAGTAAGTTTTTCATCAAAAATGACTTAAGTCGTTTGAGTTTTCTTTAACTTCTTTTATTAGAATAAAATATAGAATGAAAGAGATATTTGCTTTTCACTAATAATGAAGCCGATACCAGATTGGTCTTAAGGCTGAGAGCATTTAAAGCTACATCCCTTTAGTTATTAACCTAGCTGACGCACCTTCGCGTGTCCCACTCGAACGTAAAGCACTATTTAACCAATTCATTTGCCCGGGTAATGTAATGAACCTTATTTAACCCTTATTAGAATAATTTTATTTTTCAGGTTTAAAAATTTTCAAAACTGAAAAATAAACTGATTCTACTAAGGGTTATATAGGATCCATTACACTACCATCACTTTAGCTCTATTATTTTAACTAAACATTTTTATATCTTTTTGGCAGATCAGGTGTTTATTCCATTTTTTGGTAGATAACCCAAATTTTTTCAATTAGGTCGACCAAACAGCGATTTTTAACTTGTTTCAAAAAATGTTTCTTTTCAATTAAATAATATGCAAAAATTTTCAATTTCAAAATTTTTTGTATATTCGGTGTTATTCAAATTATTACATAAAAAGTTTGGATTTTTAAATCACTGATAGTATTCGTAAAGAGCTTTTTATTTATTGATTCAAACATGGCTAAACGATTTATAAATTTGCCTTAAGCTTAAGATTTAATGGGTATAGAAAAGGATTGACTCAAATTCACTGCGACTCATCTACATTAAAAATTTGAAAAACATAATGCTCCAGTAAACTCAACTTGTGAAATATATGGTAAATAAAATAAATAAAGAATAGATTTGGCGAAGCATTAAGAAAAAGATATTTTACTTTAGTAATTAAGATCACAACTCGTATCCTTTTAAGAAAATCGAACATTAATACTTTTGATGGCATTTTATAATTTTTTAGGAAAATATTTTACAAAAATATAAAAAAATTCTAGAGAAACAGTTTAGAGAAAAATTTTTGTTTATGATCTCCAAATAATTTTCAAAAGCAAACATTTAGCGAAGTCATACAGTTCTTGATTCTCAAAGTATTTAAATGTTCAGTCATTAAAAAATAAACTAATATTTGATAACTTTAAAATTTGCATTAGTTAAATTTATCAACCAAGTTTCGGTTTAACCAAAATAAGTTTTAAGACAATTTTAGAAATGTGCAAATTTAACACTAGAAATAAAGTGCTCCAACATCGATTATTCAATTGATTATTTGAGTCAAAATTCCTCATTTTCACTCTTTTTTATAATCCAAAAAAAAGAATTTATTTATTTTAAAGTTTTACTCAAGTTTTTTTTCTATAAATTAACATAATCTCATAACTCAAAATGTTTTCAGTAGTATTACACTACTGAGCGCATCAATAAAAAAACTTTTGTTTTTTTTTGCTTTTTACTTGCTTAGGTTTTTGTAAATTAAGTTTGTTTTCGTAGTAAAGCATCTAGTTAAAGTATGCTTAAAATATTTTGTAACATAAATTGGACATAATTAATAAAATAAACACAAAAATTAAACAACAAATTATGAAAAATAAAAAAGTTTTTCAATATTTTTAAAAGTTTAAAAAATTGTAAATATAAATAACTTGAGAATCTAACTATATCTTGACTATCGACTTTTCAAGTAATAGAAAAAATGGAAGTCAAAGAGTAACTTTTTTTTTCCTAAAATAATTTTGTTCAAAATTTTCTATATAAAACATGCTAAACTACAAAAGTGATAATCTAGGTCTATATTTTAGTTTAGTTAAAAGCGAGTATAATATTCATACCAAGTAAAAGTTAAATTATTTCAAAAGCTAATAACTAGGTTAATTAATTTTTGTTAGATACGTTTTTAAGGTATTATAAGTATTAATAATTCGAAATTTGAGCAAATTGAAGGCAATTTTTAGATTCGAATATTATGAAATTTTCGATTAAATTAGAATTTTTGAACGTAAAAATAATGTAAAATTAAACGTTGAGCAGATTTAATAGGTAATATTTTAATTAACAATTAAAGACTTAAAACGTCAACTTAAAACGACAAAAGTAAATTTTCAGTGGTTTAAATGATTTTATAAATAAAAATTACCTTCAAAAATGAAAATTTATGAGTTTATTAAAATTATAAATTAAAATAATACGCTTTTACTTATTTGCTGACTGTTGTAAAGTAAATTTAAATTTTTTTTTTAAATAATTAAAAACAAAATAAAAAATTAAGAATAATTTTTAATAGGAAACACTCAACAATTTTGTTAATTTTTTGCTTAAAAATGTTTAAACACAATCTTTTAAATGGTTTTCTTTTTATTTTATTTTTTAAAATTTTTCTAGATTTTAAATGAAAAAAATTAGATATTAAATAGCTTTATTTTGTTTTAAATAACGATTTGAATATAAGTTGGATCTGAAAGATTTTTGACTATTTAACGAAGAATGGATCTAGAATACAATTCGCTTCTTCAAGACGAAGTAATATTTTAAATAGAAAATTAGCTAAATATTATTAATCTTTAAATGGAATCATAAAACTATCAAACCTGGGTTAAACACGTGTTCAAGTTAATTTTTGAGAAAAAAAAAGTTTAATGAGAGAGAATTTTATAAGCATGATACTTAACTACAAACTCCGAATTTTTAAGTTTAATTTTGACGTTTTTTGAATTCTGACCAAAGTCACATTGTCGTCTTTTATTTAGGATAGAAATTCCACAAAGAATAAATTTTTATTTTAAGATATTTGTTAAGGAATTTAACTTTTTTTGGTTTAATAAACAGGCTTTTTTAATATAACCTTAACGAAAACCCAAATTTTAATGAAGTTTTTTATTAATTATTATCTCAACGCATCGTTCGAGCTAAGTAACATTCTTGGCCCAATTAATGGCGTCAGGCATCAAAACCCAAAAAGTAATACTGAAACCTTCCAAAATTTTAAAAATCTTAAATTTCTATAGATTATTTAATACACCATTTTCAAATTAGATTTTATCTAAAATAATCATTTTGAGTAAACATTTTGAGACTTACTATCAATATAAATATTTTTTAGAAAAAATCATTGAAAAAAAAGGTACGCCCTAAATAAAAATTAGATTTAGACTAATCCGCATTAGCATTTTTCTAAGCACTCAGAGCAATGCTCGGAAACTGCTCCAAAAGCTAGAGAAAAAATGCTCGAAAAAATTTTTTTTCAATTTATTTTTATATTGTAATTGATCAAGATTATCTTAAACAGACATGAAAAATTGTTTTATACTTGTCTTTTTTTGGATTTACGAGTTTTTTGAATTTTAGAGTTAAAAAATTTGAGGTTCTTAAAAAATGATTCAAAATAATGAAGGATATATTTATTCTCAAAAAATCACAAAAATTTGCCATTAAATTTCTAAAATTTAACAAAGAATTGGTTGGTGAAAAAGTAATAATAAAAAAATCGGTTCAATTTTCCCATCGAATTTTTTCTGAGTCGAATTAAAGGCCTTTTTTCTTTATTTGAGAATACGTAAAGGTTTGAAAAACTAGATTTTTGATTTCTTGTTGAAAAAAATAACCTACAATTAAAATATTTTTTAAAGGACAATCGAGCGTCAATGCGAGAATGGATTACAAAAACATTCATGCGTCGGGAATGTATTCAATTTGTCCAATCCAAGACTTATGGTGAAAAGTATTTAAATTTAGATTACAGAGAGTATTTAATCAGATTTAAATTTTGATCTGCTATTAAAGGTGTGGTTGTGGAAGACGCTATGAAGATCACCGTAAACTTCATTCGAATTCGTTAAATAATATTAATTCACAAAACGAATTGCACAATCGTAAAGATTCCAAAGCTCAGTATGAAAATGAACAAGAGTCTTGGAAAATTCAAACATGTACCGAAACATTTCCAACTAATGCTTTTGGTACTATTGAATTTCAGGGCGCCGATATGCACACTGGAAAAGCTGAAGTACAATTTTTAATCTACTTATTTAAAAAAACTTAATTAATTTGAATTATTTTTTTTAAAAAGTATATTCGACTTTCTTTCGATACTAAACCTCAAAATATAATAAAGCTAATAAAAAATTATTGGCAATTAGAATTACCAAAGCTGATTATATCTGTTCATGGTGGTATTGCCAATTTTGGTTTACAGCCTAAATTAAAGCAAGCGATACAAAGGGGTCTAATTAAAGTGGCAAATACGTCTCACATATGGATTATTACAGCTGGAACTGATACAGGTGTAGTCAAGCATATAGGTGATATTTTAAGAGAGAATTTCCCACGTGCTAGGAATAATGTAGTTGTTTTTGGTGTTGCTCCTTGGGGAGTTGTAAACGAAAAAGAGTCTCTAATAGGACATGAAGTAATTATGATAAGAATAGAAAAAAAACGCATCTCAACATTTTAATTAAATTTTTTAGGTAGAAGTACCCTATTTTTCAAATAATCCATCGATTAATTCAGTAAACAGTTTTAATTTGAATAATTGTCATTCTTATTTTTTGCTTGTTGATGATGGAACTGTAGGAAAATATGGTTGTGAAATTAGTTTTAGAAGACGATTTGAAAGATTTTTATCTCGTCATAAATCTGAAATTTTCATGGACTTTGACTTTAGTAAATTTCTAAAAAAAAAAATAAGTAAATTAAGATTGTGCATATCTGAAATAGTGTCAAGTTGCGAGATCCTTATTTAATTAAAATTATGTTATTATTTTAAGATTCAAATTCAGAAAATTCGATTCTCGAATGCATTATATTGATCAATAATGTCTTAATCGGTGTATTGCTTTTTAACCAAACTCTTTTAAATGATATGCACTGTCATTTTGAAAATTAATCTAAGTTGAATTCTTTCTTTTTCATTCAGGACCAAAAATGTTTGATGTTACAATAGAGGAAAAAAGTAATAAAAAATTTACTGATTTAAACTTCTAAATCTTTTTTTATTTCTTTGTATTTTTAGTCACGCTTCAAAATCATCATACTATTCCTTTGGTATGTTTAGTAATTGAAGGTGGTACCAACACGATTCAAACAGTTTTAGTCAATGTACATGATAATCCTCCAGTTCCAGTCGTGATTTGTGATGGAAGTGGTCGAGCGGCTGATTTGATAGCTTTTACTCATAAATATGTACACATAAATCCAATAACCAAACGACCGTATGTTCTTTAGACTAATTTTCTTAAAAATCACAAGCTCTCAATTAGATCTGGACCTCAAAATTTTTTTGAAAAATTGTTAGATTAAAAATTAATTAATTTCAAAAATGCCCCCATCAGTGGATATGGGGATGAGGATATCAATCATGGACCCCTAAATACTAGATTAAAAAAAATAATAAACGTAGTTTTATAAAGTCGAGCCTCGTTAATCCGTACCTCACTAATCCGGAAACCTCGTTTTTTCGGCATGATTTCTAATTCTCATTTCCATTTAGTATAATGTAATTTGAACTCAATAATCCGGCAATTTCGTTAAACCGGCATAAAAATACTCCACCAATTGAGCCGGATTAACGAGGTTGGACTGTAGCTAATTTGCTGAAAAAATCAAGAGACTTTTAGATACTTGTTTTTGAGAGATATTTTTTTACAAAAAATAATTTAAAAAATTTTTAATATAAGGTTTTTTTAAATTTTAGGATAATGGACTCTGATGTTCAAGAACAATTAATTTCGACAATAATGAAAACTTTTGCTTATACTAAAGTCCAAGCTGATTACTTGTTTATTCAGTTGATGAATTGCGTAACTAACAAAGATCTAGTAATTCATTTTTCTAAATTGTTGAGTTTTAATTATTGTTTGAAATTTTTTTGAAAAATTTTCTTGACTACTTTTAAATAAAATCAAAATTAAAAAGGTGTCAATATATAGACTTGGCGATGAAGATTATCAAGAAATCGACTTGGCTATTTTAACAGCTAGTTTAAAAGTAATAGATTTACAGCTTAGTAAGCAACTTGATACAATTATGAGCTGGAATAGACCAGACGTTGCCAAAAAATATATATTCTTAACAGGAAACGAAAGTGAAGTAATCATAAATTTTTTAATTTATTAAAAATCTATCAGTATTTGGATAAAAATTTATACATTTTTAGAAACATATTCTAGAAGAGAAAATGTTTGATGCTTTGTCCCAAGATAAAGTTGATTTTGTAAAACTCCTACTTGAATATGGTGTTAATTTGCAAAAGTTCTTAACTTTTAAAAGAATTCAGGATCTCTATAATTGTGTAAGCTTTTTTTTTAACTCTAAAAGCCAAAAGAATAAGAACTAGTTTTTTTTTTTTTTAGAAAAAAGGCCCATCTAATACTCTTCTTTTAATAGTCAAAGATGTCATCAAAGTATACAAACTTAAAGTGTTAGATTTTATTTTTTATTTTTAAATATCTAATTAATAAAAAAGAAAATATCGCCAAATCATCGTGTAACACTTTTTGATATTGGTTTAGTTTTTGAAAAGTTGATGGGTAATGGTTATGTTTCGGAATATTCGAAAAAAGAATTCAAATCAAAATATTCAAAATATTTAACAAAACCCGTAATTCATTTTTTAAAAATTTATTTATAATTTTATTTTTTATAAAAGGCCGTATTTTTCTTGTGAAAACTTTTTAGGTTTTCATTACACTAAATCTTTTGAAGGTTACCTTAAATATAGCTCAAATCATGTTTATTGTTTTTTTTTAAAATAATCTCTAAGGCTCTATATCATTTCTGAGATTTAATCATTCTTTGAAAAATCTTAAGTTATCACCGTAACCATAAAGGTTAAGATAGTTTTAAACCAATAATTTTATTTAAAAAAAAAGGAGATAATTAATGGATTTAAATTTAAATTTTTCTTAGGGTTCTGTGCCACTAAAATTTTGCAACAATAGCATTGAAGAAAGCAATGATCGAGACTTTTTTAAATGTCCATATAATGAATTATTAATTTGGGCCGTATTGATGAAACGACATAAAATGGCAATGTTTGTTTGTAAAAGAGGCGAAGAAACATTAGCTAAAGCCTTAGTTGCTGCTAAATTAAATAAAGCACTAGCTCGTGAAGCTGAATTGGATGATTTAGACTCGGAAATATCAGAAGAATTCAAGCATTATGCTGAGTAAATTTACTTTAATTTCTTAATAAATAAAAATTTTAGAAATTAAATTTTATAGAGAGTTTACTAATTTGGCAGTTGGTTTATTAGATAAAGCTTATAAAGAAGATGATAAACTAACGAGTCAATTATTAACTTATGATTTAGTAAATTGGAGTCATTGGACATGTCTTACTCTAGCAGTTAGTGCAAATTTAAAAGATTTTCTATCTCATGCAGCGTGTCAGTTATTGATAAGTGATTTATGGATGGGTGGTATGAAAATAAGAAAATATGTGACATATAAAGTTATAGCAGCTCTTTTATTTCCGCCTGCTATTTTTGCCATTCAATTTAAATCAGCAAAAGAACTTCAGTATATGCCTCAGACTCAAGAAGAACACGAACAGGAATTAGAAGAGCTAGAGACGAATAGTATAGATAGTAGTCAAGATGATAGTCATCCAGTTAATCATTTACCTTTAAACCACACAGATACTCCTGAGGCTCGTCATAATTTAACAGATGCTTCAAATATGGATCTTTTAGAACCCGATATGCATGTTCGAAATCATATGTTATCACTAGAACAAATTATAGAAATGTATGATTTGCAAAATAGTGCACCATCAGCCAATGATTTTAATGCAGAAAATATATCGGAAAAAAATAATCTTAAAGTAGATGCTCAAATAAGTCAAGAAAAAAAGACAATTAATTTTTTTGTAAGAAAAAAAGCAAATAAATTACGCTTTGGTAAAAAGATCTATGAGTTTTACAATTCACCCATAACTAAATTTTGGCAAAATACAATAATGTACATTTTTTTTTTAATGTGTTTTGCTTATATTGTTCTAGTCAAGACGCCCAAAAGACCATCACCACCGGAGATTTTTGTTCTAGTTTTTATTTTTTCATATGGATTAGACAAAATAAGAGAGGTATTCAAAATTTTATAATCATTTTTTTAGTGATGTTTTGTTGTCAAATAGACGATATATTTAAAAAAAAATAAATAAAGCAAAAAGGATACTTTTATGTTCCATATTATCTTCATCAAATCCAAAAAGAAAGGCCTAGCAATATATTTATTTAAGCGATGAATGAAACTCCATGTTTATAATATTTTATGGTATCTAATTATATTTAGATAACTTTTAAGAAAAAATGAGCTTCTCATAAGGTTCTAGAAATGCAAAACGCCCAAACTATCTTCAGATATAGTTTTAGATCTTAAAATCGTAATCTACATCTGTGAAATTTTTTTTTTAACTAAAAGTTTCTGAATTTTTGAAAAGTATGTATTTTTCCAAAGCAAAAATATTAAAAATTTATATATATATATATATAATATTTTAGAATTCCGAATTGTCTAGAAGATAATAAAAATCTCTACCAGAAAATTAAGTTAATTTGTTGAAAAAAGAAATTTAAAGCGAAAAAAAACGGTAAAAAAGCTAAAAAATGCTTATTTTTCAGTATTTTTGTATCAAGGGAAGCTCCAAGACCGATATTCAACAATATATTTACTAAAACTATAAAAAATTCTGAACAAATTGTGGGCTTTAGTTTTTTCAATTTAGGATTTGTAAGTATTGAAAATAAAACGAAAATTGTCAATTTTTGACAAAAACACAAAATCTACGTTTTGTTGATGTTAAGCCGGGTTAGGCTTATTGTTAGGCTTAGTGATGTTAATTCAATTTTTTTTTCTATATTTTTTTTTAAATTTTTTATAAAAAAAATATTTATAGTTAATTTTTCAATATTATCGAAAAAATTTGTAAATTTTATTTACGTCGTTGATGTATCCCTAATTTGTAACTAATTTATTTACGTCTAATGGGAAAGAAATTTTACTCTGTTTGGCTTTAATTCGATAATTATTTCGATTTTTATTACGCAAGGATGCATTGCTTTATCGTTAAATATTTTTTTATTTAAAACATAAGACATAAGCTAGATCAAACGAAAGTCAAAAAGTTTTTCGTACGATTCTTAGATTTACTTGAATACCTTCCAAAACATTTTAAAAATAAAATAAATTCTTTTTTCTATCATTAGCTCCTACAAACTGACTCACCAAGGTTTTCATCAAAGATAAAGATATTTTTTTCGAAAGTTATGAATACACTGGATATTTTTTTCATTTTGACAATTATAGTTGCACTGGTATTTCGATTATCGAATCTCAAAGTCTTACAGACAACAGCAAGACTTATTTATTGTGTAAACACAATATACTGGGTCATAAAGTTAATGGAGTTTTTGTTAATCAACAAATATGCAGGTCCTCTTATAATTATTGCATCAAGAATGGTGAGTTTTTATTTCTATATTAATCAAATGTTCTAATAAATAATCTTGAATCTTAATTAGTTAATAGATTTGTTTAATTTTATTATTATTTTGATAATAATTTTAATGTGCTTTGGTCTTTCAAGACAAGCGATAAAATTTCCAAATGAGGACTTTAGATGGGAACTTGTTAAGGGCATGTTCTTGGAGCCTTATTTTATGTTGTATGGTGAAGTATACGCAGATACTATAGATCGTATGATTTTTATTTTATTCTTTAATTCTTAAAAAAAACGAATCAAGTTTTTAAATAATTAGCTCCTTGTGATCCTGAAAAGCCAGATGCGCCAGAATGTCAACCAGGTCATTGGATAACTCCAGTGACAATGACCGTTTTTATGATTGTCGCTTGTTTACTCTTCTTGTCTATTTTAATAGCTTCTTTCAAGTAAATTTTTTTAGCCTTTAAAATTCCGATAAAATTTGATAACAAGGTCTAAAAATCCATCAACTACAGGGACTGAAAGAGCACTGAAAGACGTTGCTTTTATTAATAAAATTAATTAGATTAAAAAATGATCATGAATACGTATATAGACAATCGATAAAAAAAAATGACAAATAACTGATCGTACTTTTTAAAATGTAATAGATAGCCTTACATGAATAAGGGCGATCTTTTTTTACTTTTTAGGGCGAGAATTGTTTTAGTAAGTAAAATTTAAATTAGCGAGTCATTAAGGCTTAGTTTACAGTGAAGTAGAGGGTGAGCTTATTAAAAATTCGTTTGATATTTTTAAATTTAAAGTGAAAAAGGATAAAAAGAACGGGTTAAGAAAACAAATTGACCTCTATTTTATTTCATAGTAAGGTGTAATAGTCTGTTCGAAAAAGAGTGTTTTTAATTTTAAACTAATTGTCTATACCTCAAAAAGTAAAATAAAAATTCTTAACCTTTTTTTTAAAGTAACACATTTGTAAGAATAAGTAGACAATCTGCTTTATTCTGGAAATGCCAACGCTATCATTTTGTAACAGCTTACGAAGCAAAACCTCTTCTTGCTCCACCCTTGGTGTTAATTAGCTTAATCTATATGGTTATTAAATACGCCATTCGTCTCTGTTTAAGAAAGAAAATTAAATTCGATCGCAAACTAAGTAAGCAAAAGAATTTTCGAAATAATAAAACAATTTTGTTAACTTTAAAAAAATTTTTTAGAGGCATTTTTGAGTGAAGAAATGGTTCAGAGATTACATGATTTTGAAGAAAATTGTGTATACGAATATAGCTGTGATTTGGAACAATCGTTAAAAGATCAAATGGAAGAAAAAGTTAACCATACTAAAAACAAGTTTGTCTTTATAAACTTAAGAATTTTTCCACAATTATTTTTTTTATTTTTATAATTTATAAGAGTTGAGAGTATTAGTGCTCGTATTGATGATATATTTTTCAAGGAAAATATGACTAAGCTTTCTTTGTACAAAGTTGAACTACGCCTTCAAAAGCTTGAAGAATTCGCCTATGAATCAATGGAACAACTTAATACAATTTCAAATATTTTACGAAATAATCGTTCATATAACTCGATTGAACGAACCAATCAGTTAAACTCTAGCCAAACTAATTTACTCAACCGAAGTAGTAGACGTCGAAATATAACCATAAGTGATTCTTGTGACAAATCTAATTTGAATCATATAAACTCAATGCCTAATAGAATGTCACGTTCGCCTTTAGAAGTATCTCATTTTAATAAAAGTTTGTCTAATATTGACAATGCTAGAAAGCGTTCAAATAATTCAGTAGACAAAAAGTCAGATAATAATTTTCTAACTTCAGTTCATCAACGCAGAAGAATATTTAGCGAGACAAATCATAAGGATAATGGAAATGATGTCTCTGAATTAAATTCTGAATTAAAAAATGAAGAGATCGCCGAAAAAAATAAAGATTCTTTAGATTCGATTATTAATACTAAATATTTAGAAGATTTAAATAAAGAATCAGATTCGTCTGAAGAAGACGAACCGAATAAAATAATGAAAAAAATATATCAGTCTAAAACTGAAGATCAAACTCAAGCTCAAACTGGTCTTGATCAATATACACTACATCCATTCGTTTATTTACATTCAGTCATAAAACCACCATTAGCCGAATATACTTCTATAACTGATTGTATTGATACTAGTAATATCGATCGACCACCATCTCCAACTCTATCGTCATCCCTTTTTAATAAATCTAATTTAATGACAAGTCTAAATGAGTCGTCTAATAAATTTATTAACCCTAAACTAGCTAGTCTAAAAGATTATTGTTCAAATGATACAGTTCGTAGTGCTGTAGCTAGACAAGAATCGGAAATTTTAAGACTTGCTGAAGAGAGTCAACATGTAATTATAAGTCAAATGTTAAATAAAATTGTTAAATCGGATGGTTCTGATGGTCTCAAGGAATCGAATGTTAAAAATTTAATTAAAGGTGATAGAGAAACGCCTGTATTTAATCTAGATAGTGATAAATCACCAGATTTACCGTCTAGTCCAACACAAAATTTAGTAACTACGCCAAAAGCAGCTACGAAAATAACATTCGATATGGGATCGGATGAAGCTAGTGAGACAAAATCGAGTAATAATTTCAAAAATACACAAATAATTGAAGAAGATGAAACAGAAAAGTTGAATAGTTTTAAACTAAAGAGAAAAATGATTTCAAATACAGGAAAAAACGAGTTAAATGCAGTGCAATCTAATCAGACAAAACCGAATATTTTACCTCTTAATTTACTTGATAGAAATTCTAGTCAAATTTTTTATGCTCAATCTCAGGCCAACGTACTTTGTTTAAGTAATGAAAGTGAGCGTGAAGATGAAATAAATGTCTAGTTGATAAACCTATATTTAAAACAGTATTCAATCCAAGTTTAGGTGCTTTTTCTTTAGGAAGAATATAAAAGTTTTTTTGTTGTTGTTTGTTTAAATTAATTTATTGTCCTTAAAAAAAATCTTCCAAAAATCTCTAGATTATTAAAAAAAATTTAAATAATTTTTTAAACTTTAAATTTGTGCATTTATAGATTTCAATTCAAAATTTTTTTTTCAATTGTTTAAATTATTTTATTTAAAGTTTATCACTTATAGTAACTTAAGTAAATACAAATCCATCCTTGATAAAAGAAGATCATGGTTAATTTAATAAGCTAAAAAAATCATTCCAAAAAATATAAAAAAAATTTTAAGTTTTTCAATAATTTTTTAAAATGCGTTGCTATCGAATTAAAGTCGTAACCGCATTCGTATTACCGTATTTACTCGAAATAAAGAATATACCGGTACATCAAATAAATTCTTTTAATCGAGTGACTTATTTTTCAAAAAAATAACTCAAGAATAAAATTTAATTTTCTAATACAAACTCAATTGAAATATGATTCGAATTAACAATTAAAAAGTAGTTAGATTTCCGACCACCATTTATTTTCGAATGCAAACAATATAAGATTAAGCAAAAAAGTGAGAAAAATAAATAAAGCTTTAGTTCTTATATTATTACTTCTTGTGACTAAGGTGATAAAAAATTTTGAAGTTGTATTCAAAAATAAAACCCTGTTTACAAAGTTAATTCAATAGCAACGGAGTAGAAAGATGACCAGGATGGATTTTAATAAAAAAATAAAAAATAATACTAGATTTAATTATTAGTAATATAATATTATATTTTAATTTAATATTAATTTTTTTTTGATTTAAAATTAAAGCAATTGCTTTTCAAATAAAAATAAAATGTTTTTACAAAAAAAAAAGAATTTTAATTTTTTTAATTTATTTTTCTCATAAAGATTACAAAGATAGTATGAAAAAAAGTCTTTTGAATCAAATTAGAATGGGATTCGTGACTTATTTAAATAACCCGACAAAATGAGCAGTAGTAGTTTAAAAACTGCATTCTATTTGGGAGATAATAGCTATTATCTCTTATTAAATTTAGTTGCTCCGGGTTGTACTTTTTCGATTTCTCGATTTATTTAAAAAGATTGTTTAGAAAGTATATTGCAATTCCAGATCGTGTTATGTTTTTATTTATTGTAAAGATCCATATTGGAAAATTTGGTAAGATTCAAGCATAATTATAAATAGTACTCAAGACGTTTATGACGTGTAGAATTTTTAGTGACATGTTTATGATTTTACCACGATTTTTTACTATTTCAAATTTATAGCTGTCCGGTTACTTTGAATTTACAATCGAATACAAGACTGGTAATTGGATGCAAAACAAATATCGTTAAACAAATGAACTTTTAAATAATGAGTCTTTACCATTTAATTAAATATAATTAGGGACAATAAATCTTTATTAGCTAAAATTTGAATTATTTTCAAAAATATTCAAAAAAAAAACTATTAGATTATGCATAAAAATAAGATTATGAATCAAAATTCTGAAAAAAACTTTTAGAGTTTGAGAAAATTTCTACAATCGAAAAATTTTAAACTAATTTTTAGTGAATATTTTTGTGATGAGTCCAATACCTTTATCTAATTTAAGTTTACCAAAAGTCTTATTGGAAAAACTTCATCAAAATTCAATATTCCAAGTTGAAGTAATTTTCTCTTTCACAAAAAAAAAAGAAAATATTGAATAAAAAAAATATTGTATAAAAAATAGGATTTGATATCAAAAGCTCCTATGGAACTAGTCAAACTCTTAAACTCGCCACTATCTCAAATTGAGTATTTGTACAAAATTTGCTTTCAAAATCTTCCTGTTGAGCCAATTAATGTATTAAAAATAGAATTATTCTAATTGATTACAAATAAAGTCAAATTTAAATTTAAGATTTTCGATTTGATCCAAAAGCAAAATGAAATTCAATCGAATTCTAATCTTGATATTTTTGACAAATTAATATTTGAAAATGAAATTTTAAAAAAGGGATTTTTAAGTGAAATTTGCGGTCCGCCTGGAGTTGGGAAAACACAATTTTTGTTTCAATTATGCTCGAGTAATTTTTTAAATAAACCTGACTCAAGTATAATTTACATCGACACAGAAAATAATTTCAATCCTGAAAGGTGAATTTTTAATGGTTGAAGCTAAATTAAAAATTGGTTTTTAAAAAAATTTTTTTTTTCTCAATTATAAGGCTGGTTCAGATCGCCAAAGAAAAGTTCTTATATAGAGATAAAACAGAGGATGATTTAACCAACATGACTAAGAATATTTTTGTTTATCAAAAGTTTAATTTTTCTGAGTTTGATGAATTGTAAGAAACTATTATGAAATAATTTAGAAAATTTCAATAAATATAAATGACTTTAAGGATGAAATTTATTGAATTTGAAATAATAGTTAAAAAAACGAGCTTATTAATAATTGACTCTTTGGCATCAATAGTAAGAAGAGAATTTTCAGGAAGTGATCCTTCAGTTTTATACGAAAGGTCATTATTTTTATCGAAAATATCTTCTCGACTTAAGGCAATAGCTGAATTTCTAGACGTTGCTGTAAAATTTTATTAAAAAAATTTTTGATATCGATAGCTTAAATAAGTTCAAAATAAACAGGTAATTGTAATCAATCAGATTATAACTATATCAAATAAGCCCTTGAATAATCCTGAATTCACTCTTAAAGGTTTAACATTTTGCTACTTACAAACAAAGAAAAGCTCCATTTTTTTTTATATTTCTTTTTTTCTTAAAGCTGTTGAAACTGAGAACAGTACAGTAATACCAGCGTTAGGAAATTCTTGGACTCATTATGTAAATATTCGGCTAGTTTTACAATATGTTGACGATGAAAGAAGAGAAGTATTATTTTTTACAATTTTTTTATTTTCTATTAGGCAATTAAAGTTTCCATTTAAGCTTTTATTGGTTAAATCTCCTGTAAGTCCATTTAGAAGATATATTTACACAATAAATTCGGAAGATGGCTTCTTAATCGAAGGTAAATGTCCTTTTCTAACCAAATATTCAAAAGCTTTCTAAATTTTTTAAAAGATTTTGAACAGTCCTCAGAAAGCATAAATCCAAATGACTTAAAAATTCGAAGTAAACCTTATTCAAAATAATTAAAATGTTTTATTACATTTTCCCGCAAGATTTTTTTATTAATTTAATTTATAAAAAGATAACTTAAAAAATTTAAAAATTCAAAATTTTTACACTTTTAATTGCTATTATATTTGCGTCAAAACGCTACTTTAATTTACTATTTTTAATTTTCTATTTACTTCTTGAAATTTTGAAGTTAAAACTACTGTGGCCATAATTTCTGACCATTTGTGTCAATAAAACTTAAAAAAAAGTTTAATAAAATAAATTTCTGTTGTTTTTATTATTTTTATTATTTAATTAGAAAAAAATACCTTTAAAAAAAAGATTTTTTTGGATTTTAAACAAAACATCTCCTCCCCACATCTTGAAACTTTTTGCCACAAAATCAACATTTTTTATAAAATAATCTCTTCATCGCAAATCTTAAAGTTTTAAAAAAAAAGCACAAATTTCAAAAAAAATAAATATTTCTTCAATATACAATAAAATATTTGCAAGTCTCATAAACAAATTATTTCCATCGTGACGAAAAAAACAGAAATCAGAAAAACGAAAAAAAACGAAGAATTTGTTTTTAAAATTTTTTTATTTGTTTTTTCAAAAACGGAAAAAAACGAAAAAAATTTACAAACAATAATTAATTGTTTTTCTATCAAGGAAAAAAACGGAAATATTAAATCTCAATACAAAATTTTTTTTTTAGATTCCTCTTAAATAAGAATTTTAGGATGCCAAACGTAGAGGACTACTGGATGAAGCTATTTTTTTCAGTTAAGGTGCTAAATTCAGCAAAAACTCTTGCCTTGAACTCAATATATATTTAATATTTTTATCCTTATTTAATTCTTTTTTAAATCGAGTGATTTTAATGTAAATCTAAGAAACGTCAAATAATGAAATCTATATTTTCTTTTATTATCTGTTTATTCGGTAAATACGACTTTTTATAAGATAATTAATAATGCGATGTAAAAATAAATCAGCTCAATTTTATGGCTTAATATAAGGTTTGAGAGTGAAAAAACGCGCCTTACATCTTTTCTTAAATCTTACGTTTTTTTACTTGCTTTAAGAGAATCAAAAATTGTCTTTAAATTAGTCTAAGCTGTCCAGAAAATTGGATCATATTAGGAAAAAATAATTAAAGATAAGTTTAATAAAAAAAACGAATTTGTTGATATTATAGAAAGAAATATTCATTTTAGTAAAAAAAAATGTAATTTTTTACGGCTTAGTAGTTTGGCGCCAATTTATCTTAGTTATAGTTTTGAGAAATTATTCGTTTTTTTTTCGTTTTTAAAAAAACAGAAAAAAAATTTTAAAATCAAATTCTTCGTTTTTTTTTCGTTTTTCTGTTTTCTGTTTTTTTTCGTCACGATCGTATTATTTCCATGTTCACTACATGTGTAGTCATGGGTAGTCCATTTAGAAATGGACAAAACTAAAACTTCAAACTATTTTCCTAGTATAAAAACAAATATTGAAAGTAAGTTACTTAAATTTATTCTGGCAAAAAATCATAGCGTCGAAAAAATTTATATAAAAAATTGAGTAATATTTTTTTCTCTTTAACACAATATGTTTGTGTTTAAAACTGATTTATGCCGAAGAGAAACGTGTTTTTAAGGGAAAGTTTCATGATTGTGGTGAAGAGATATTTCATTGTGGAGAAACATTATTTAATAACTCATTTTTTTATCTATTCATTTTCTTCATTGTCTTTATTTTTTAAATTGATGAATTCATTTATTTTCTGCTCTAACAAATCAAGTCTAAAATTAAAGATTTAGATTTTAAGTTTAAAAATTTTTACAAATTAAAAATCTTACTTTTCAGTATTTGATTTGATTCGATACAGACAACTTTCTCTTTCTTTGTTATTCTGTTCTCGAATATACTCTTGAGCAAATTTTTTCTCCAAAAACAAATCTTCACTATTTTCTTCCATTTGATCGGAGTCGCTTTCTTCTTTTTTACTTTTCAACCAATGAATAACTGATGTAATATACGCGAAAATGCTGAATGGTGGCGGAAATACTGATGAATTAAAATATTCAAAAACTAGCCTATATCTTTGATATTTCCTACGAATTTGAAAAAAATAAATAAAAAATTTTACCATATCTAAAAAATTGATATTTAGATTATTTTTACCATATTTGGTCCGTTTTTAATTGTACATCCTCATATGTTGAACTTAAAATTACAAAATTTTCTATTCATATAAATAAAATTTTTGAAGAATAAGTAAGACTTGCCTAAACATTGCAATTAATAAATTAATTAGCAGAACATTTGCAACTACCATATAAACCATTAAAGCACCAAAGCTATAATATTTTCCAGCTGAATCTGGACAACTAGATGTTGCTAAACATGCTTCATCATCATTTAATTCATCTAGAATTTTCATATCGCCATATATAGGCCAATAAGCTTTGTTGATCATTGTTTTGATCAAGTTAATATCAAACGTGTTACCAGGATACATCGTAGCTCTAATTTTTAGCAAAATAAATAAAAGTTATAATCATTAATCATTAATGAAGAGGTAGTTAGTCTTACTGAGTGGTTATACCAAACGAAAAAACAAAAATGATGATGATTATTAAGAAAAAAAGTAAATCGTAAACCATCTTTTGTATCATTACCAATTTGGGACCGAGTGATTTGAAAACTATAGCAACATGTAAAAGTCTCAAGTACCATATTGATAAATCAAAAGCGTAAATTATCCTTGAAAAAAAATAAAAATTATTTGATTTTTTATGAGGATTTTGAATAAATCAATAACACAAACACCTCAAGTTTTTTATTTTTTTCAATTAAGTTCGAACAAAAAATATTTTTAATCCAAAAATAGACATGATACAAAAAATAAACTTCGGTAACCTCAGTTTTAAAAAATTAGTTTTTAGAACTGATTCATTCATTTTTCATTTATGTAGCTTCCTAAGAACGGGTTTTTGATTAGACTAGAAAATTTAATTTATTGATTCGGTTACGTTTGAATGTTTTTAAACGTTTACAAGGTTTTAAAAGTTGAATAATTAAACCAAGAATTCAACAATATCTTTTTAGTCCCATCAAAGAACAGCTCTTTTTCCTTTATTTAGTCGATTTTTGAAAAGTGTAAGAAAATTTAAATTTTAACATGTTTGAGTTCAAACTCAAAATTTATTGAGTGTCTCCGTTTTTTTCCATAAAGACCCCTATTTTAAATTTACTTAAAGCACTCCTGAAATATCTTAACTAGGTGATTGCTTTAAATAAACTTCAATAAATTTAACTACAAAAACTGTCTTTAACAAAATTCCTAAGTATTTAAAATATTTTTTAAAAAAAATCTTACCTAGCGGCAATAAATAAATTTTCATTTGTAAAAATAGATGCTATTCTTAGAGAAAAACCAATTAGAAAAATTGAACATCCAAATAAATCAATATAATTCCAGGTGTCCTTAAAATATTTATAAACTTTGTTTCTTAATGTTTTTTCTGATGAATTAAACAAAAATTGTCGAAATTCTTCAGTGATGTATGTTATAATCCAAAATGTTATTAAAATTTCTGTAAATGCCGGCTTATTGTAGATTTTACGTCGACTTTTCTCTTCAATTGTAGAATTCTGATCGCTAGTTTGGTTCATTGTGGAATTTTGATTACTCTTTTCAAATCTCTGTTCATATTTAAAGTCACATAAAATCATATAACTGAATATAGCTAGAAAAATGCAATAGAAAATTGTTTCGTATATAAAATGAACTTTTGGCGAATCAATAAAATGCCTGAAACGTTTATAATAAACTTGAAACTTGGTTGGTTTATTTTCAGTTCGTTTCATTCCTTGGATTTTTGTTACTTCATGATTAACCTCATCAAAAAGTCTATTATTTGAAAATTCTTCGTCATCGTCTTGATTGTCATATTCGTAATTATCATTTTCATTTAAAGAACCATCTACCAAAAAGCTTGTTTGGGATGGAGCTTGTTTGGAACAACAGCATAAATTCGGTTCAATTTTGTCTTGATAAATATCGTCATTTATGAAATATTCATTCAGAATTTTTCTTTAAAAAAAAGGGTAAAAATTAAGATTTTAGTAAAGAAAAAAAAGTTTTCAGCGATAGATCAGCGAGACTAATCTCAATTTTTTTAGAATGATTTACAATCATATTTTATTTTATATTACGTCTTATTACTGCGACTTGGGTACCTAGAATATCTTCAAAAGAAAAAAGTATTCTTTTTAAATTTTTTAAGCTTAAGACATCAAGAGTAATTAAATAAAAAGTAAAAAAAAACAGTTAACTTACGCGACTTTTAATTTTTTGTGTGTAGTAATTTCTAGATTTTGAAGTGTGTAGTTATAATTATTCTAAAAAATTACAACAAGAAAATTCATTTAAATTTTCTAAAAAACATTGAATATTTAAAATTTTACTTGTTTTGGTAATCGCGATCTCTTTCTAAACAAAAGAAAAGGTGCAGCTAGACCAAATGTCATAATACTCAGACCAAACTAAAGTAAAAATTATATCAATATTCGAGAAATATTTCAAGACAATCTATGAACGTTTTTAATTTTTTTGTCGATTTTTTATGACAAATACTCTAAATGCTCACCATATTTCAAGTGAGATTTCCATTATGTGATCAGCTTTTCACCAATTTTTTTAAGGTCGTAAATTTGACCAATATTTGATCACCTAATGTACTGGTCACGTAAATTACCTGTTGATCACCTATTTAATTTAATGATCACATACATTTTTTTGGTCAACTTTTATTATTTTTCTGGTCACATAAATAATTTTTTGGTCTTATGATTTTATTATTATCAAAAATAAAAAATATCAAGATATAATAAGAAAATTTAAAGTAAATCTCCTTAGTAAATATTACCTTGGTAGTGGCTTCATCTAAAAAGTGTAGCTTATGAGATAAAATCCCTACATACGTTAAGTAATGCTAGAAACCCTGTTAAATATCTAGGCATATAAATTGTTTTTAGCAGAGAGAATAGAAGGCTAATAAAACAAGAAAAGATTGAATAAAATTGAAACTTTTTATTTTCAGATTTTTTTTGTGATCATTTTTTTTCTAAAAATTTTTACAATACTGGTCACCTATTTGACTTCCAAAGAATAGGCGGCCAGTACTAGTCACATATTTGAGGTAAATAGGTCTGGTCACATAATGGAATAGACTCATTTTATGAAATCCTTTGATCAATCAAATGAGTGTCATATTTAAAGTTTTAAAAAGGCGAAGAAAATTCTTTTTGTTATATATGTCTTAAAAGATTTCTAATTAAAATTTTGTTCTTTTTCTGATTTGAAACATCAAAAAAATTTCAAAGGAATATTTTTTCTTATTTGACTTAAATTTTGGTTACATTTAAAGAAGCTTTTATTCCATCTTTATGTTCAAGTCTTCCATTCCATATATCGGTTAATAAATTTTGAACAGTTGGTAAAGCAATGAATTTTAAGCATCTAGCTTCAACGGCTATTCTCAGGCATTCTAGATCATAATAAGAAATTTTCTGTAATAAAATAATTCCATTAATTAAATCATCTGATAGATTGTCAAATATGTTCAAAACTCCACACGCCATTTCCTCGAATTCACTTCAAAAGCTGAAAATACGAAATAAATTACAAATTTTTTAAGAAAAAAAACTTACTCAGCCTGTAGATTTAAATCATCCTCTAAATCTCCTAAATGAATAGACATTGATTTGCAAATATTCGAAGCGAATAATGCAGTACTTATTTGATGCTTAAAAATTATTTTGATCTGTTATAGAGAAAATTCAAAATTTACTAAAAAGAAAAATATTTACTTCTCCAAGTTGCCAAAAAATTTTTGCTATTTCGATTCTATTCATCAAAAGAGCCCAAACAAAAAGATTTTTCTCTGGATAAGGAACATTAGCGCAAAATTTTTCACGATCCATGCCTTTAAATGTTACATTACTTGATTCAAGTTTGTTCGCATTTTTCTTTAATATTTATTTAAGAGTTTAAATTTAAAACAAAAAAAAATTTTCAATCTATTTTCTACCAGGAAAATCATGAGCTGACTGAGCTCAACATCGTTTCCAACATTTTTTAAGAAATTAGGTTTAAAATCTTCGAAGAGGAATTCTTTAAGGAATTTACGAATTCCTTCGAAAGTAATGATGGCTACATTTTTGGCAGGTAGATATTTTCTCTTGTATAACTGGAATAAAGGTGCCTTTTTGGCTAGCTGGTGAATCTTTTGAAAAAATTAAATAAATAACTAAATGAAAACTAAATAAGAATAAAGAAACCTTTTGGGAATTGTAAAGGAAAAGAAGGCGTCTGACAGTAAGAAAAGATTTAATGTCTAAACCATTATCTAGTAATAATTCGACAAAATTTGGTTTGTTTTGTATTAAAGCCATTTCCATTAATGTTGCTAATTGTGATGGCTTAAATTCTTCTTCACCAGTGAATATGTAGGATTTAGCTATGTCGTCTCTGTTCCATTGTAATGCCAGTTTTAAATTTTCAAAATAAAAATTTTTATTCACTTAAAAATATTTAAAAGTTTAGACTTATTTAAACTAATTGAAGCATACTCTTAAGACTAACAATTAAAAAAGGCTCTGAGAATTGTCATTTCAATATCTTGTTCATTATCCAATTTAAAAATATTTATGTATTTTCTAAAACTAAGAATACCTCTTAAGTATCTTAGGGCCTCTAGTATCTTGTCTTCATATTCTTCAGTTCCTTTATACTTGTCGAAAATTTCAGATTCTTGTATAATTTTAATTAATGAATTATCACTAAAATTTAATTTGAAAAGCCGTATTAAAAATTATCAAATAATTAAAATCTTTTTAAACTTACTTGATCCTTGTGAGATTGCAAGCATTCACTATTAAATCGGCACATCCTTTGCTTTCCTTTAAAAATCAAGATTTTAATCAAGTTTTGTAAAGATTTAAGATGTCAGATCTTCTAAGACATTTTTTTAAGTTCTCGAAGTTCAAAAAAATATCAGAAAGAAATTTCAATGAAAACTTTTATCAAGCTCATACATTGTATAAGGCAAGTTTTCACAAAAAGAGGCATTCGAGAGTCAAAAAAAATTAAAAAGGAAAAATTTTAACCGCTATTTTTAGCTCTTTTGTAATATTTAAAAATTTTTTTTTACTCTTTAAGGCTCCGTTTTTTTGAAAAATTTGCCTTAAGATTTGATTTATAGTAAACCATCTAGAAATAATTTTTTGAAAATTTAATTTTTTTTTAAAGTTATTTCTCTAATAGAGAAAGAATAGTGAAATTTTTTAAATAGTAATTAAAAATTACGGCTAAAATTAAAACTGGAATGCTTTGTTTAATGGTTTCTTCAACTGTAAAAAGTGTATTTGGTCCTCCCTGTACCACTATAAGAATCATTGGGATTTTAAATCTAGCATCATCCTCCGCCATATCATCTTCATCATGTAGCATCTTATTTTTCATATCATAATCTTTTAAATCTTTGCCTTTTCTCAATTCAGTTTCCAAACGAGTCCTGAATTCAATTTCTTTACCAAACATGCCAACAGAACCGTCATCTACCAAAATAAAATGGTTATGATTCGGATCTAATTTAATATCAGTATTTGGTTTAACCGATGCTCTGCGTAACATCGAATTATCTTCTTCATTTATTTCATCATTTTTTTTACAGTAAAAAACTTTTTTCTAAAAAAAAATATATTCATCAAAATTTTGATATTAAAATTAAGCAAAATAAAATAAAATAACTTCTTCTTCGTTTCCATTGATTGGTGATTGACTTTGCATATCCAAATTTCTAGTTGACTCGGTCTAAAAATTTTATTTTATTTTATTTTTTCTAAAATTAATTTATTTTTGGATTATTACTTGGACTATTAATTCGTCTCTCATGTCTATTTTACCCCAAGTTGCAATTCCTAGCACAGTTATCGTATTACAATTTTGTTTGTGAAATTCTTCAGATATTGCTTCGCCCACCAGGCGCATAACACCGGTATTTGTACCGCCAGTTATAATCCACGCACCAGTTGAAGTAGCTGCTTTTATAAGACCTCTTTTAAACGCTTTTCTCATTTGTTGTGGAATAGTAAATTTTTGAGCTCCACCAGTCACACTTAAAATTAGTTGAGGTTTTTGTAAATTCCAACCTTCAGGATTGTACATATATTGGAGCATATCACTCGCTTTAGTTTCAATTTCTACTCTTATATACTTTTTAAATGAGAAAAGTGATGTGAAATAATGTAATTAAAAATAATGTTTAAAAATTCACTTTAGCGCTTTTTGAATGGGATCCTGGAAAATTAGAAATACCATAAGCATTTGTTTGAGAAACAACAGTACATTCTTTAAAATTCCATTTTTTATATGGATCATCACAAAATTCGTAATGTTCGCATTTTTGTTTTTGGCAACCAGAACATAAAAAATTTCTTAATAAAGAAAGTTTATGTAAAATGTTAAGTAAAGATTAATTAGAAAATAAAATACTTTGGGTTTTCGACGTAACGTATACAATCCCTTTTTTTGAAATAAGTCGGATACCGTGGTGAATTCGGATAATTAGGCTCTGTATTTGTCATTTTAAAACTTAAATCTTCGTTACTCATTTTGGTGGAATAAAATAAAAGTGAAAAATTGAATTTTTAATTTTTTTTTATGCTTTACTATGGAATTTGATCAAATAATTTTTTTTTGAATGAAATAAAAATGAAAACTTTATTTTTTATGAGATTAATGTCTAAAAGGCTAAATTACATAAATCTAAATGGAATTTTTTTTTATTTTAAATCAAAAAGATAAAATGACTAAATTTGTTTTTTTACTCCAGGTAGATATTTAATTTATTTTATTTTTTTTTAGTAAAAAGTAAATGAATTTTACAATTAAAATATTTATAAGTTTTATAATTTTGTAATTATATTTAAAAAAAGATAAGGCTAATTTATTAAATATTATTTTTTTTTAATCATAAATTTTGAATTTATTTTAGATAAGGCTATTTTTTTTAAGTTTTAAAAAAACTGATTTAAATACTTTTATTCGCTCGAATCTTAAGCAGTTGAACTAAAAACTTAAGGTTTTTTAAACTTTAAATTTAGGCTTTATCGATTTGCTGATCAGCCAATTTTTTATAGACCAAGGACTGGTAAACTCTCCGCGGAACTTAATACTTCCTTTTGAATTTATTTTGTTCTTATTTTAAATAGAAAATTTAATTTGATGAAGAAAATATTGTCATGGCTTGCATAATATTAAAAATACATAATACATAATATTAAAAAAAGCATAAAGACCGTGGAAAAAGCTGTGACTTAACACAAATAATCAAAATAGTCAGAAACCATGTGACGATTAAGTTAATGAAAGAAGAGCACTTTTTTTACTGTTTGCATTCAAACCAAAGAAGAGAAAAATTTAATTTAAAATATCAAACCAGTGAAAAAAAATTAATAAATGACAGAATCAAAGTTGCTAACAAGTCCCAAAAAAAACAAGTCTTTAAATCAGACTATAGATAGTCTAGTATAGAACTTTTTAAATTTTTTTTTCAATAAAAGTTTTTGTAATAATTAAAAAATTTGGTCTTTGTTTAAAAATAAAACTATTACTTTTATCAAATATTAAAAAAACATACAACTTTAAAATTTTTTTGTAAATGTATTTATTTTACATTTTAAAGTAAATTTGGAGCAACAAAGTAAATCTTTGAAAAATGACATCATTTTTTTACTTAATTTTTTTTCTTTTTTATTAAAAAAGTTATTTGTAGTTCTGCGATTTTTAATGCATTCTTAATACCAGTTCAGCCTCATAAAATTGGGTTATAGCAATTTGTTACGATTTGGAAATTGTTACCTGGAATTTGTTACTATATTTTAATTTTAGAATTTGTTGCGAAAATATTGTTACTAAATGGAATTAGATACCAGAGAAATTATTACGATAAACAAATAATTTAATTAAAGCGAAAAAGGTAAAATTTAATCAATTGATCTTTCACGATTACCTTCTCGATTCTGTTTAACTCTTGGGTGCGAATTCTTTTATTAATGATTTACTTTGCATTTTCTCCGTTATTCGAATGTTCCATCTTTAATCAAAATTCTGAATCACTAATATAAAAAATACATTTAAGGCTCAAATGGGTCAAAACCCCGGCTAAAAATGGTTAACTTTTGATCTTAATTTTATGAAAACATAAATATATTCTTCATCAAATTAGCTTTCTTGTGATATAATTTTCACGCTCATATGTTAAAATTAAAAGAATTTTTTACCGCCTCAAAATTTAACATTTTTTTATTTTTGAATTTTTCGGGTCATTTTTGACAGATAGGGGTAAAGGTTAATTTAATTTCGAATTTAACGAAAAAGTCATAAATATATTTACTCAGGCTTTGGTCCACTAAGATTAATATAATAGTTAATTAATTGAGTTTTTTTTTTTGATCAATTACCAACCGGCATACGGTATTTTGATAATTAGATTAAAATATTTATCATGGGAACAAATTCCAATAGGAACTTTGTTTAATTTTTATTTTAGAGACAATTTCTTTAATTAAGTATTTAGTAATAATTTCCTAAAATAAGAAATCGTAACAATTTCCTTATTTTAATATTTAGTAACAACTTCAACAGTAACAATTTGATGGTAACAAATTACTATTCGTAACAAATTGAAGTAAATCATAAAATTATTGATACTTGAAAATAAGTTTTCAAACATGCTCAGCTTGATTTGATTGGCTGCTATAAGATTGAGAAAATAAAAAAACAAAATGTTCTGTGTTTTTTTAAAAATATTTTATTTTTAAAGATTTTTAATTTTAATATAATTTTTTTAAAAACTAGAAAATTAAATTAAATGAAATATTTTAAAAAGGTGAAAAAGAATTTCGCAAAAAAATTTTTTTAAAAAATTAATTTAAAAAATAAGGTCATAATAATAACTTAAAAATAACTTTTTTAACAAGAGACATGACTAAAAATATTAATTTATTTCAATTTTCGACCCGAGTTTACATTTTGTATAAAAGGAGCTCTTTTTCGATCCGAATCCAATTCGCTCATTATCCAATTAATTGCCACACACAACTTCAAAAGTACATAATTTAAAATCTTTTATCTATTTTTTAAAAAAAAATATTTACCTGATTTGATTCTTTAAATCTTGTCTCAATTACTTCATTTAATTTTTGCTCCAAAGTCTCTAGTCTAATTGAAAAAAAAAATTTTAATTTGAAATTTTAATTTTTTAAATAATTTTTTTTACTTTTCTATGTTCCATTTTAAGCGTGATTCAGTTGTTTCTCTAAGTTTAAATTTTCCTTTTCGTACAAATTCTTCAGCATATTTTCGCTCTCGATCTAATAAAATATCAACATCATCCTTTACTGTATGTTCACTTTTATCAATTTGATTATTTAACAATTTTGATTTAGGACTTTTATTTTTCATGTACTGAATTAGTGAAATAAAGTAAGCCAAGAAATTTAAAGGTGGAGGGAATATGGGTGAATCATAGTATTCAAAAACGAGTCTATATCTTTGAAATTTCCAAATTTCATCTGTTTTATCTTGAACATCTTCAAAAGTTGAACTTAAAAATTAAACTTTTTTTAAAAATAATCACTTCAAGTCAAAATTAAGAATTAAAAAAAACTACCTGAACATAGCAATTAATAAATTTATTAATAAAACATTAGCTATGATCATATAAATCATGAGAGCAACATAACTAAAAGCAATTCCACTTGTCTCAGGGCATGATTTAGTCGGATCATCACTAGGACAGTCATCAAGTTCATCTAGAATTTTCATTTCACCATAAATAGGCCAATAAGCTTTGTTTAGAACACTTCTTAACATAGACAAATCAAGTTTATTTCCCGGATATAAAGTAGCTTGAGTAGTAACACCAAAAGCACATACAAAAATGGCGATTATACTTATAAAAAACATGAGATCTCTAACCATTTTTTGAATCATTACTAATTTTGGACCAAGTGATTTGAAAACAACTGAAATGTGCAAAAGTCTTAGATACCAAATACATAAATCAATACAAAGGATTATTCTAGCAGCCACAAAAATACTCTCAGTTGAATTTAGAGAAATAAATCTTAGAGACATGCCAATTATAAATACAAGACAACCTGATATATCCAAATAATTCCAATTGTTTGCAAAATAGTGTAAAAGCTTGTTTTTGAGAACTTTAGTTTCAGCATCACCAAAAAAATACTAAAAGAAAAATAAAATATTAATTAAAATTTCATATAATAAATTTTAAAATTTAGATCGTTATAAAAGATATTTTAAAAGCTCCCCACATTAAAGTAGGAAATAATTTTTTTAAGCATTTACAGTGGTTCTAAAATAAATGTAACGTCAACCGTAGATTTTAACCGTAAGCGTAACTGTAGCTCAAACATTTTAAAATCGAAAATCAGGCAGTTACAGCTGACATTACATTTAAATTTGAACTTCGTGTAAGTGTAAAAAAGTTCATTGAAAAAAATTAATATGCGTAAATTAAAAGATTAGATCTTACTTGTCTGGCTTCTTCAGCCATAAAAGCTATCATCCAATAAATGAGTAAATATTCAATCCATGAAGGTGCTTTTATCAAAGTCTCTAATTTTTTTTCATAGGTAACATTATTCAAAGCTAAACTAATCGATTTATTTAAATCAGTTGAATGTGTAACATTTTGGTAGACTTCATTTTCGACTTCAACAGTTTCATAATAAGTAAATTCACACAAAATCATATAGCTAAATAGTAATAAAAACAAAGAATAACAAAACGCATCATATACAAAATGAACTCTTGGCGATTTAACAAAATGTTTGTAACGATCCCAATAAGTAGCTAATTTTGACTTTCTTCGCTTTTTGGATTTTTTCTTAATCCTTCTTATTGATTTATACTCAACTTCTTTCGAAGCATCGTGTATTTTTGACATATAACCATCTGTTGATTCATCTGATGTTTCTTCATCACTACTACTACTTGTTTCTTCTTTGGAACAACAACCTGGAAGCAAATTTGCGTCTTTTTTGTCCATATTAATTTCATTATTAGTCAAATAACCTCTCAACAAATTACTAGAATCAAAAAAAAAAATTTAAAATTTTCAAAGTTAAAATTAAAATTTGAATTTTTAAAGCTATAAAATCTAATTATAATTAGCAAACTATTTCAAAATAATTTAAATTATTTTTTTAAATCTAGGTTAGTAAATTTATGGTAAGTAATTAAAATCTAAAATATTATTTAAACAAAAGAATCTTACATTCGACTTCCAAAAACAAGTAAATCACTTTTTGAAAATTTTTAAAAAGATATTTAGTTAGATAAATTTATAAAAAATCATAAAAAATTAAGCAGAGATTAGTGAGCTATCACAGGTACCGTAATCCTCCAATTTTGGAAGATTTTGAAATTATACTATCGAGGGTTTACGGTAATTAAATTTGACAATTCATGTCTAATTCTACGCGTTCTTTAAAACATGTGTTACATTTATGAAAAGTTACTGTACCTACTGTAAAGTCTTTTTTAAATCTATAATACCCAAAATGCCGATCCAGTCAAAAATTTGACTTAGTTTCGGTCTTTCAAGAGTTAATTAACATTGGTGATGTTACGGTCAACGCAAAAAGATTTTTTTATTAAATTTTCATGTTAAATGTAAAAAAAGCAAGAAAGAAATTTTTTTTACCGTTTAAAAAAAACTGTCCGTGTGAAGTACCTTATGTTTAAGGTATTTTCAAAGGAACGATACTGTCTTCGAACAGAGTGACCGTCTCCCAACACTAAACAATACTTAATGAGCTGACAAAATAACTATTATAAAAGATAGCCTTAACTTAACTAAAGTAGACTGAGCATTTAATGCTGAACGAGAAAATCGAATAGAAAAGAATAGTGGGTAAGATACTTAAATTTGTCAAGATCTTTAACTAGTTTTTATAGAATTTGAAAAGAATTTTTGTAAGTTCGTACTCAAGATATTTTTCGTAAAATTTCCTGAGATGCCACTAATAAAAAAAAATTTTCTTTATTCATTCAAAACAATTATTGATCAAAATGAAATTCATATTTTACTTACGTTATATTTTTCTTTTTGTTATAAGTAGCCAATTTTTTAAGCGTACTCTCTCGATCACTCTTGAAATAAAAAACCAAAATTAAACTTTAATAAAAATAATAAAAAAATATTTTTTGTAAATTACCAAATTAGTAAGCTTTTCTCTTCTTTCAAAAACTAAAAAAGGAGCCAAAAGACCAAGCGATAAACAACTGATTGCAAATTTAATTGAGGCTTTTATACCGGATTTTAGCGTTATTTTACCGAACCAAATATCAGTTAACAAATTTTGAACAGATGATAACGCTACAAATTTTTGACAATCGGCCTCGACTGCCATTTGTAAGCAGTCTAGATTATAAAATGGAATTTTTCGGAGTAAAATTACTCCATTTATTAAATCATCGGTTGTCGCATCAAAAATATTCAATACACCTATTGCCATTTCTTCAAATTCACTAGAAAAAAAATTGGAAAATTATGAAAATATTATTTAAAACTATTCATTGTTTTAAATCTTACTCGGCGCATTGCTTTGTTTCTTTTTCTAAATCTGATAGCCTTTTTGACATTGACTTTAATAAATTTGAAGCAAATAAAGCACTGCAAATTTGATGCTTTAAGAAAAAAAGAGGTTAAATTAAATTTTATATTAAATAATTTTAATATCATAAAAATAATACTTCTCCAATTTGCCAAAAGAGAATTGCAATTTCAATTCTGTTCAATAAAAGAGCCCATAAAAATAAATTTTGCTCAGGATTGAGTACTTCGTTTTTTCCAAATGTAAATTCAGCTTTTAAAATTAATTTCTTTTTTGAAAAAGGCTTGAAAAAACTTAGGTTTAAGATTATTGTTTACCTGTTGAATCTTTGGCATCAAAATCGCTGCTGTCTCTTTTGTTAGCAAAATCCTTTTTTATAAAAATCTAAAAACTGTTTCAAAAATTTTATTTTTTTTATGAAAAAAATACCAAAAATCTTTCCATTTGTCCATAGTCTAAATCATTGGGTAAAAATGTGGGTTCAAAATCCTCAAATAAAAAATCTTTTAGAAATCTCAATAGCCCTTTAAATGTAATTAAACAGTTTGAATGCTCTGATGAGTATTTCTTTTTATAAAGTTGAAAAAGAGGAGCTTTTTTAGCGTCAGAATGAACCTTAATTATATTCCAATAAATTAAAAAAAAAACAAAAATATATTAAAGTTTAAAATAAAATACTTTTTGAGAATTATAAAGGAAGCATAGTCTTCTGACAGTAAGAAACGATTTTAAATTTAAACCATTTTCGAGTAAAAGTTCCACAAATTGAGGTTTATTTTGAACCAGTGCCATTTCCATAAGATGCGCTAGTTGATGAGACTTAAATTCTTCTTCACCTGTGAAAATATCTGTTTTGGCTATATCGCTTCTATTCCATTGCAATGCCAATTTTAGATTTTCATAATACTTATTTTTCCTCGCTTTTAAACGAAAATAAAATAAAATCAATATTGAAAAAAAAACCTTTTTGAATTTGACATAACTTACAGTTTAAAAAAGCTCTCAAAATTGTCAACTCAATATCTGAACCACCTTCCTCGCTATCAAGTCTAAATATGTTTATTAAATTATCTGACATTTTACTAATAATATATTTTAATCTTTCAGTAGCCTCTCGAATTTTCGACTTGTATTCTGGCTTATTTCTAAATACATCAAACATTGTTGATTCCACAATCAATTTCTCAAAATGACTATCCCTAAATTGTAACTTATTAATTAAAAAAAATAACTCACTAATCCAGCCCTTTCGCTTCTAAAGGAACAAACACTAATTTTGTATCTTTTAAGGATAGGATGGAATTCAAATTTTTATAAAAAGTAATTTTTTTACTCGGGTTTGATAATCGAACAAGCATTAGCGATCAAATCAGCACATCCTTTACTGTCCTATTTGGAACAAAAATAAATAACTATTAAAATTAAATTTAAGAAGAAAATGTATAAAGTAAATACAGCAAGAATTAACACTGGTACAGCTTGTTTTAAAGACTCTTCAACTGTTATCAGTGTATTTGGACCACCTTGAACAACAATTAATATCATTGGAACAGATTCATTTGAACTACTTTCTTCATCTTGAGAGTCATCATCTTCGTCATCACTTTTTTGCCATGGTACACGATTTAATCTCTTCTTCATGTTACGCTTAGACTCGTAATATTTCAAAGATTTTCCTTTTCTTAATTCAGCTTCCAAGTGGGCTCTAAATTCAATTTCAACGCCGAATCTATCGACTGAACCGTCATCAACCAAAATAAAATGCGTATGATTCGGGTCCAATAAAACATCTGTATTTTTAGGCAAATCTTTTTTGTTTTCACTTGAATCTACTTCTTGTTGTGCATAGAACAAAGGAACCTTTAGACAAAAAAAATTACATAAAATTTGGAAATTTATAATAAGGCTCTTTTTAAAAAGATTTCTTTATTACAACATAAAAATTAAAAGACAAATTTTATTTTGGGATTTTTTTGAGCATGAAGAGTTTAGAAAATTCTTAAGCTGAAAAATTGAAAATTTTCAATTGACTTCATTGAAAAATATTTGAAAATTTCCATTTTTTTTTTAATAGAAAAGATTTATTTGGAAAATAAGACTAAGTGCATCAAAAAGTTAACAATGAATTATCAAATAAATTATTTGTAACATCTAAAAGGATATTGCAAGACACCAAAATTTTAAGTTTTAATAATAATACCTGATACATGAGTCTATTTTCTAATTCTAAATTTTTAAGTATCATTTTTTTCATACGCTTTTTTTTATCATTAAATATAATCTAATCAACGATTTATAAAATTTTTTTTTTGTTAGAAATTTTAAGAAAAAACGAAACATTTAAATGCACCTAAAATTAAACCTTTTTATAAATGGTTCCATTCTCTCTTACTTGCTGTGATTCTTTGTTTATATCATCCAAATTTACGCTGGTTTTTGTATTTGAAAGATTTTTTATCTTTAAAAAAAAATTAGTATTCGAATATCTTTATTGAAATTAATTAAGTCTTACCATTTTTTCTCTGAAAGCAATTTTTCCCCATGTGGCAATTCCTAGAACTGTAAGATCACATGTATGAAATTCATCAGCTACTGCTTCTCCAACTAAACGCATAACACCAGTATTAGTTCCGCCCGTAATGATCCACGCGCCAGTTGAGGCAGCGGCTTTTATTAGACCTCTTTTAAAGGCCTTTTTCATTCGATGAGGAATAGTAAACTTTTGGGCTCCACCTGTTACACTTAAAATTAATTGAGGCTTCTGTAAATTCCAACCTTCAGGGCTGTACATATATTGGATCATGTCTTTTGTTTTTGTTTCATTTTGGACTCGAATATACTTACCAAGAGAAAATAAAATTTTATTTACAAGAAAACTATGCTTTAAATACTTACACTAGCTGTTTTTGAATGAGATCCAGGAAAAGTAAGCTTACCATAAGCATCTGTTGGACTTAGTTCTGTACATGTTTGATAAAACCAGGCGTTAGCTACATTTTTATGCAGACCTTCATCAATTTTAAGTTGACAGCCAACACAACGTTCAGTTCTTTTTAATCATAAACAATTAAATAGTTCGTGAAAAAATATTAATTGTTTAAAAGTGAGTTAAAATTGTTTAAAGTACAAAATAAAATCAATTCAAATAGAATTTAGGGAGAAATTAGAGTTTTTTAAATCACTTTTAAGCAAGGTAATAGACTAAATAAATTAAATTAAGGTTCTTACACAGGGTCTTTGACACAACGATTGCATACTCTTTTTTTGAAAAACTGTGCATATTTAGGATGATTCAAAAGTCCATTTGAATCCTGCATGCTTTCTTTACTATCTGTCAAAGTTTTATTTGAGTTTTTCAATTGACTAATCTTTGAAACAAAAAAAATTAATCAAAATTGATTTTTTTATTAAAGCAAATTTTTAATTTTAGAGGAAAAAAATCTAATGGCTTTAGATTTAGCAAAAAAAAATGCCAGCTAATTTTTTCGATAGAGAAGAGTTTTAAAAATTTTTCAATATTTAGTTAGAAAACACTAAACGAACAATTAGAAAATTTAATTTTTAAATTTTTTACAAGGTTTAAAATTTTTTTCCAACGCAATTCATTTCTTTTGAAATATACAGACTTTTTGTTTAAATTTTTTCTATGCATCTAAAATAATCATTTAGCCACTTTGAAAAAAAAACTAACGTAGTAGTATATAATCTATTGAAATAGAGAGACAAGTAAAATTTTAGGATGCATGAAAAAATTTAATACATTTAAAAAACATTCAAATGCTGCACTGATTCACAATTAAAATAAAGATGTCTATTAAAAAAATTTTAGTTCTTTACTTAACTGTAAAATCATGGGAAAAAATTACCAACTTAAATCCTAGAATTAACCAATCGAATATGGTAAATTTATAGTCATCAAGGAATGTATAGAATAACACATAATAATTAGGGTTTTCGCTTTATTTTTGTTGCAAATTTGTAAGAAAAAAATCATAATAGCTTCTTATCTAATATAATTGATTTAATACAATGTACGCTCGATTTTATGTATCTTTGAATTTATGAAGTAAAAAACTTAAAAATAATAAAAAGTTAATTCTTATAAGATCAAAGAGAAGTATAACATATTTTTCTGATTTAAAAAAAAATTAAAGAGAAAATTAAACCATAACTCATTTTGTTTTTGCATAAAAAAGGTAAAATAAATGAATTTTTGATCGTATTGTAAACGCCTAGATGTAACTTTAATGAAGAAAGTTCAAAAACTTTTAATCCTTAAAAGCAACGAAATGACATCTTTAGTGTTTCAGAGTAAAATTGTCAATAATAAAGTAGAAAAAAAAATTAAATATATCTATAATTTAAAAATATTTAGCTCAAAAAAATTTGATTTTCTATATATTTTTAGTTTCTTCCATTATTCGTAAACTGGTACTTTAAAGAACTTGAGTTTATCTATCGAGGATAAAAATAAGATGGGATATAATTTAGACGGGAAATAATTGAGCTTTGACTGTATTTTTTATTTTTTCAAAAACTTACATCAATTTTTGTTTCATGGTTAACCATGCCACCTTTCATCGATCTATCCAAATTGTGTATTTCGCTCAAATAAGAAGTTTTACTAGACGTATTTTTGCTACTACCATTATTATTCATTAAAACCATTTTTTTGTCTTTATCATTTGCTGATTTACTTCTTGCGTGTAAATTATTCTTATTTTTATTAATCAAATTATTAAATTGGTAAATTTCATCTTTTTCTTTCGAACGACAGCGTCTCGTAATCCTATAAGTATAATACTTAAAGGAAAAATTTTTTAAGAACGCTCACCAAAAATAAAAAAAATGATTATTTATTTTTCTAGTTAGTATAAAAATTTAAATTTTACAAACAAAAAAAATGCGACATTTCAAGGAAAAAATAAAAAAAATTTTAAGGTCATTCAAAAAAAAAAGTTGACCTGTCGATTAAAATCTAGGTCTTTTTTAGAATTAAACTTGTTTTTATTAGATTTTATTGATTTGTATTAATTGTGTTAAAAGTCATGCATTATTTATTACTATCTTACTTGATTTTCAAAATAATTAGAGTCATCTAAGGACTCTTGGTTGTTATTCGAATCAATTTGGTATTTTAGTTCACGGTTGTGATTTTGCATTTTTAAATTTTGAATAACTCAATACAAAAGATTTTCTAGTGAGAACCTATCGTGTAAGAAAATTAATTTCTTGATTGATTTTTTTTTACTTACAATTTGCCGAGTTGTTTTGTTAAATTTTTCTAAACTTCACAACGAAAAAGGAAAAAAAAAATTGTTTAGTACTAATCAAACAAATAAAGCAAAAAAATTCAAATTTCTTTTATTATTCAATTTTAATTGCTTCCAAATAAAATTAAATAAAGATTATAAAAAAAAAAGTTTTGAAAAAATATTTTATTCTTTTTTTATATTCTGGATTTTTACATAATGTTAATCATATTCTAAAACAATCCATTTAAATTGAATGTTCAGTTTATTTTTTAAATGTTTTAAACATTTCAAAAAAAAAGTTTAAAATTTTATGAACTGTTCTCTCTTTAAAATATCGGACAAATTTTCAATTTCGTTTTGTTATTAATAAAACTATTAAAGTAGTCAATCATAAACCCTTAATTAAATACCAATAAAAAAAGCTTGATACTTAGATCCGAATTTTTAATGTCTTTAAACCGTCAAATTATTTGTGCTACTTATAAATTGAATCATTCATTACCTAACCTTAAGCCTCAAAACAGTACTTTAGTTTATCTTACTTTTATATATACTCTTCTAACTGTGAAGGTTAATTCTATTCAATTAAAAAAATCTATTATTAAATAACATTTTTTTTCCATAATAATTATGTTTCAATTATTTTTGAGCCAGAAACTACCTAAGTTTATTTTAGAAAATTATTGAATATTTCTTATTGCGTTGAGTTTTCTTTAAGAAATAAAAAAAAGAACCATCGAGTATAGCTAAATTAATGAAATGCAAACTGCCTATTTATTTTTTATTAAAAATAATATAAAATTAGAAAATTCATTACATCTTGCTAATTAAGCTTATTTTTAAATCCTTGTATTTATGAAGAAAAACTTCATAAAATTTTAAAATAAAATCCTGTCAAAAAATTTTCATCAGTTTTTTTTTTGGAAAAAAAATAATTTAAAATAGATGAGTTCATGATTATTTTCCGAGATTTAGTTTAACTTTTATCGGTTTTTTTTTTAATTTAAAACATTTACTTTTATCATGGAACTCAATTGATGGTCTTGATCTTATTCAAGATTTTTTATGAAACACAGCCTGTGTATCTGTCAGAAAATACGCAATTTAATTTGAAACCTGATGCCGATCGAAAAAATCCTAGCGAAAAATCTAAATCATCAAAATCAGCCAAGAAATCCAAAGTGTAGTTGGAAAATTATGATCTATTTTACTCAAATAAAAAATCTATTTTCTTCCAAGTCTTTCAAAACGTCACAATACATTGATGACAGATATCCGTCTCTTAAACTTTGCTGTTGCTTTTAAATCTATGTTTTTTATTTGATTTTTGTGTAGGTTTTACATTAAAATTTATAAATAGTTTTGTAAAACTTAAATTTTTATAATATTTTAAATCTCTTTTTTGCTGAAAGAAGTGCGCTAAGCCTTCGAATAACTGTCCTATCGGTAATTAAAATAAATAAATTCAATTAAACAAATCAAATTTTTCAATTTCGAAAATATTGGAACCAGTTAAGATAGAAAATGAATTTTCAACTAATTCAAAATTGATCAAAATTAAAACTTTAATTTGAAAGTTTCATTCCTTTTCCTTGGTAAAAAGTCCTCAGGTCTAAAAAAGGTTTAATTTACTTAAATTTTAAATTAGTCTGATATTTTTTTATACCAGAATCTAATTTTTAAAGTGAAATTATTAGATTTTTGAAAGGCTCAGTGTTTACACGACTAAACATAATTAGAAAAGTTTTGATTTATAAATAAACATTTCTAGACAAAAAAACTCTATTTCATGTTTTGCCTTTATTATACCGAATAGCTTTTTTAATACTTATCCGAAGTTAATTAGAAAAAAACTTAATTTTGAATTTCAGTATAGTTAAGACTATCAAAAGATCGTATTTTTTTGTCATTCATCATCAGTTCATAAAATTAACTTTTAAGAAAATATAATTTCGTTACAACTTTTATATTTTAATATTTACCTATTCTACAAGTAAAAGCTGATTAATATTTTCAGATTTTTTTTTTTGTGTTAGCTTTTATTTTTAAAAGTGGAAATTGTTTCAATTTAGAAGTCTTTCTTCCCAAAAAACAAAAATTTACCAATAGTTTTTTTTTTCGAAAATAAAATAGAAATAAAGAATAAAATAAAAAGAAAAAAAATCAAATGATTTCCGATTTTGTTGAATTTTAAAAATCATTATTAGTTTAAGAGCAATTTATTTTCGTTTTTCGAGTTCGTATTATTAAATATAAGTAAATTTTATATTTATTTATTATTTTATAATTTTATTCAGTCTATGAAGTTTTAAATTAAAGTTTCAAAACTTTAAATTTTTTTGATTCAAATGTTTAATACCAATCAATCACTAAGATATACAAGGTTCATGTATAATTTAGCTTATGTTATATTATGTTTTTAGGTAGCTAGGAAATACAATATTTCTATTTTTTAAAGAATTATTGGATATTTTTTTTTAATTATCGCGATCCTTTCATTTTATTTATTTTAAAATTGGTAAGTTTTATAAATTACATTTAATCTAGTAATACTGTAAACGTCGCAACAAAAGCTAGTCTAAATTTAAACGCTATTTAAAAAAGTCTAGAAAAAAAAAACAGGCTATATTTTAAACATTTTCCATGAAAATTTATTGACTCGATTCGAACTTGTTTTGAAATTTATTCCCTGAATATTAACTGTTTTAAGAGAATATGCACAGTTAAAGATAGAACTAATACTACCACAGTTCAAACCTAAAAAAAGTAAACGGCGTGTTCGAACAGTGTTTTGTTTCTGTTCGAATAGTGTTCTGTTTCTGTTCGTGTTTTCCTAAACTTATTTCAGCTTTGTACTGTACTATAATGTATAAATTAAATATGATTAACTCAAGAGATATGGTCTTGGTGAGAGTTTTACGACTAAAAATAGACCATAGTTTATCAGCTAAAAAAATTTAAATAATGAAATTTTAAAAATTAATTTAATTTGTTTTTAAAAACTCGTATGAGATAGAGTCATAATAAAAAGCAATTAAAATTCCCATAAATCAAAGTACTGAGCCTATAATTAGCACTAAATTAGAACCATTTTCAAACAAATTAGAATCTTTAAAGCGAATTTTCGGAGTTCAAAATGTGATTCTTAGTTCTATTTGGGAAGAAACTACCGATTTAATGACGAGCATAAAATCAATTTATGAAAATATGATACAATGTATGTAAAAACAATTTTAAAATTAATACAATCGGTGTACTAAACAATAAGATGATTAAAGAATTATTTGATGGGATGTTGACCAAGTGGACGACAACCGACACAAACTAAAGATTCAATAAATAAAATAATTTTTTTAAATGCTTGATAAGACTTTGATATGTGCTATAACAAACAGCTTATGTTATATTATGTTTTTAGGTAGCTAGGAAATACAATATTTCTATTATTTAAAGAATTATTGGATATTTTATTTTAATTATCGCGGCCCTTTCATTTATTTATTTTTAAAATGATAATTTTTATACAGTACATCTCTGAAATAAGTTGACAACTTTTTAAGAAAATCTTAAGAGGGTCTTAAGACATGCTTAAGAGGCGTCTTAAGACGTCTTAAGCAACTCTTAAGCAAGTTT
>NTPY01000403.1:36491-46581 GCA_002922825.1 Brachionus calyciflorus
AAATATAAAATCGTGTTATGCTACGGATTTATTTTATTTTTTAAAGAGTAATGACAGTTTGTGCATAGTAAGTCAGACCGATGGAAAACTCGTCAAGAAAATAGAAATGGATATGAATTATGAAATAGTAAAGGTTACTCAAGATAATTTGATTGTGATTCAAGACAAATTGAGTATTATTTATATGGACTTAGATGGGAATATATGGAATAGACATATTTTAGAAGGATTTCCGAATAATATTAAATTAATGTTGAATGAAGAAAATAAATTAGAATTATTCGATACTGAAGACTTGGTTATTTATTTCTAAAATAAAATTTTTGCTTAAAAAAAAAATTATAAGTTATTTTAGAATTTAGTGTTTTTACAACCAAAAAAATAGCACATGAAACCAAAAAATGGTTATATTTTGGCTGCGTTTGTTCTGGTTGTTTCTTTTTGATTGAAATTAGATTTATGAAGAAAATGTACAAAAATCAAGCATTTAAATTATAAATGATTTCTTATCCAAGATATTGAAAATTATTTGAATTACCAAGCTGTCATGATGATTTATCCGAAATCTAATTTAACATTCGTTATGGCATGTTTTCTTGAGGAAAAGTGAACATTTTTAGGTGATGAAAAAAAATATTAAAAAACTTATTTTAACCTCTATTCTTAGCTTTTTAGACATATTTAAAATTCTGGTTTCAATTTTTTCATCACCTTTAAATGTTCCCTTTTTTAGAAAACGTGACTTATAATGCTTATTTTCAAATATATCGGAAATAATTTCATTAAGACCGCCAACATAATTTTTGCTCATCTGCTCATGAGCAAAAATTATTTTCTTTATAGAATGTAAATCTAATTTTAAGTTTTGTATTCAAAGCGAAGCTTTGTAAATGTAGAGTTCATAAAACTGACGAAATTGTAACTCAAGAGAACTAGAAAAACAAATAATTAATTAACAGCAAAAAATAAAAGATTGAAACCAGAGTAGTGATCAGTCACATGAAATTCAGTTATCAGTCAGTTTCAGTTAATCAGATTTTTTAATTTTCAGTTATCAGTCAGTATGATTGAAACTCTCAGTAAAAATGCAAGAGCCGGCAAAAAAGGCTTATAAAACTCAACAATGAAGAAACGAAAGTTTAAAAAAGATAAATCTAAAGTTTGAATGAATGCATAGAATAAGATCTTAATCGAATACAAACGTATCAGAAATGTAAAATAGAAATTAAATAGAGCGCTTTGAAAAAGGAGCTTTGCGAAACTAAAAAAAACTTGATTATTTTTTATTATTATTCAAGATTAAAATTTTTAAGTAAAATTATCGTGGTTAACCAAGTTATCATTTTTCAATTTTAGTATTGTATAATAAGCCGATGATATTTGATATTTTGTTGTTTTTTAAATTTCGAAAGAGATAACTAAGAATATTTTATCTTAAAAAAAAATCTTAATCTTTAAAGCGACGATTGCTGATTAGTTAAACCAAGAACATTTTTGAATTCAATTATTGAATTCTTTTTCACATCGCCCATCAGCCCATAAATAAACGTAAATATTCCTAGTTTTTTAAACTAGATTAAAGCAAATTTTTTTGTTAATAAAAGAAAAAATCTCTTTTAATCTAGCTTTAAAAATTTTCTTTTTGACTCTGTTACAATTTTTTTGTTTTGTAATAAAAAAAGGTGAAAAGGAGATGTCGCATGGTCTGGTTCGCTGCAAACCTTAATTGTAATAACCTATAACAAATCAACAAATTTCCATTTCCAAAAGAAAAAAAACAGCAAAAGGAAAATCAATCAATAAGAGACTTCACAATAACGAGCAGTCTTTTCCAGCAAAATCATTAATCTCAAAAACAAGTTTACACGCTAGAAAAAAATCCTCATTAAAAATTCCATCAAAAAGGTGGTGATGATGTAGAAGAAAGTCTTTTAGAATGGGGAATTGAATGAGGAATATGATAAATAATATCAGAATATGAAATTAGGAAAATTATACATTCAAAATTTATCAGACAAGAGAAAAAAATTTCTAGCTCTAAAATTGCCGAACCATTGGCGCTGCATAATCAAGCAAAATTCAAAAATAAAAAAATATTGACAAGACAGAATTTGACTACTTAACTACCGAATGCGACTAATTCGGCGTTTATTGAAAATATACACATTATTAAGAGTAAAAATTCTAGAAAACATCGGGCTTATTATCTTCATCGGCGATCCACTCAAATCAAATATTATATTACCAACAATCACTCCAACTAAAAACAACAAAGAAAAAAGTTCATGAATAATGTTAAAATATTGTAAAATTTAAAAAAAATTTTTTGTTGGTGTAGGGAATTATGACATGTTTTTTAGTTATTAAGCATTATTTAATTTTTTGTGATTACTTTAACATTCTAATTTTCTTGTAATTCTCTTAATTGGACACAATCTAAGATAATTAAATTTCTTACTCAAATCTCTCTTCATTTATATATTTTTAAAAAATTTTAAATTATGTGAATAATTAAAACGGAATAATTAAACCATTATCTTTTGTAACATTCCTCTTTATAAATGCTTTATCAGAAAAATGTCCATTGAAGGAATTTTTTTCAAATAAAATCAAATAAAATTGTTGGTTGATTCAAATAAAATCAAATTAATCGAATAATATTTTTTTCGATGAGTGTTGAATAAAATAAAAAACAAAAATTTTTTTTGAAATGTATTTATTTGAAAATTATAAAGAAAAATTAAAAAAATTGATTAAAAATATCTTCATTTCATTTAAAGTTAAAATTGCTTATGTAGTACGGGTCGAGGGTGGGTAATAATTAATAGTTGGTAGCGGTTTATTGAACAAACAAAATAAAAATAAAACAAAATTTAAAAATAAATAAAAATTGAAATAAAATAAGAATGAATTATGAAGTCTTAAAAAAGTAAAAAATGAAATAATAATTTATATTAATGAGGATCACTCTCTTCAGCACGAGATCAGCTGAGAGGTGATCATCACTAGTGCGTGATTATAGTTAAATAGTAATAACTTTATAAATTGTCCTCAATTTCCAGACAACTTCTCACCTTAACAATTCTGCATTCCTAACTTAACACAAAATACAGAATTGCACTTAAAATTTTTTTTGATAAGGTGCATAAAAAATTGTCTTATTAAAAAAAAAAATTCAATAATAATAATATAATAAATATGACATACGAATTTTCTTATAAAAATAAATAATCAAAAATAAATACCCAATTTTTTTAAAAAAAAATATTTCAATTTCTTTAACTTAAATATTTTTCCTTAATAAAAAAAAATAAAAATATTTCCTAAAAGTATAAACTTTCTTTTTTTTCCGAAAGATTAATAAAAAAAAATTTAGACAATAATAAAAATAATAAAAAAAAGGAAGTTTATTCTTAGGTTTTATTGAATTAAACTGTTTTATAAAAAAAACCTAACCTTACAAGAAAATTCTTTTTAAGGGATAATAACTTTCTCCTCTACATTTGACACAAACCACCTTCTTGCCGTTTTCACATCTTTCCAATCTCCTACTACAAGCTCTACAGACGACATGTCCACACCTTACAAACACAACCCAATCCTTCACTGTTTTTTTCTCCATACAAATAGGACATTATTAGCAATCATGGTCCGTTTCTTCAGACTCTCCAGAAAGCTTACAACGCCTTTTTCTTCCAGCACAAATTAGCTAATGATGTTCCAATTTATGTGCCTCCATCTGCATTCCTCCAAATGGTCGTCCATCTCAAACAATGTAACCCACTGCTTACAAAAAAGACATTGTTTAGTATCATTTGTTTTCCGTTCGTTCCAATAGTTGATACGCCTCACCTCCATACAGCGTTCGACGTGATCCCACAAGTCTTCCAAATCAACCGCCTCTTTACACATTCGACAACTGGTCTCCACGTCTACAATCGAAAATGTAAACTTTTTGACCAATTGCCTATACAAATTTTTGTCCACAGCTGAACGATAGTAGACCTCACGTATCCATTTCCAGCCAGCTAGATTTTCGGCACCCGATTTTGAACCGTGCTAGGCCATGTTTTCACCTCGTAGCCATTACACACAGCGGAAAAACCTCTGCAACCATCTGGTGTTTGTTCGTCAGTCTCAAATTTTAACGGCTTACGAATGTTACGACCAACCTCTCTAGCCAAACCATCCCCAGTTTGGAATTACTATGATGCGAAACATTTTCTATTTTAATTATTTCGAACGGGCCTTTCCATAATTAAGCTAACTTACGTTCTGAATTAATTAACCATACATTGTCTTTTAAACTAAATCAGCGTCTCTGACATTTCGGTCATATAAAATTTTTGTCTTGTTCACTTTTATCTCCGTATCTTTTCGCACAGTCTCAAAAATTTGTTTCAAACGGTCCTTCATTTGTTTCATTTTACTCAGTCCAATCTAATTCTAATTGGTCAGAACAGTTCTCATAAAATAAATCGATAGGTAACTTTGGCTGGCGACCGTAAACCATTTCCAACGTTGTATAACCAGTAGCTCTATAAAGAGCGGTACGATAAGCGAACGCTAATTTGCTCTAATAAATCCCAATCATCCTGATTTTGTTTACAAATGTGCGCAACATGGATATCAACGTTTTGACATTTCAAACAATTTTTAATACATTCGGCAATGTGTTTATGTTGACTTAGCCAATAATATTTTGACTCAATTTTTGCAGTTGTACCAACACAACCAAAATTTTCTCCAAACTCAGAGTCATTCATTTGATTTAAAATCTCTGTGCGCTTGTTAATTGGAACTACATACTGGTACCGAACAATATCTCAATTAATTTTCCATGAACGATACAGCACGCAATTGATGACTGTCAATCTATTCCATTGTAGCCAAAGTGTTCTTAGCTCACCAGTTAATCCTTTTACATCTGGTCTACTGTCAATTTAATTTTTCCATTCAATTAATTTAGCTATGTTCTTATATTCGGTTTGTTGATAATCTAACAGTCCATATAACTACTCTCGGCAGAAAATCTTTAACATTCATCATCCATTTCAACGGTTGATGGTCTGTACAAACAAGCACATCCGAGCCATATAAATACACTCGAAAATGTTCCATCGCTTCAACAATAGCTAATGCCTCTTTTTCCGTTGCTGAATAATTTTGTTCACTTTTGATCAACTGTCTACTTCAATATGCTCTCGGTTTCCATTCGCCATCTCTTTTTTGAAAAGGAACAGCTCCTAAACCAACAACACTGGCTTCTGTTTCTAGTCTAAAAGTATCATGAAAATCTGGGAAAATCAACAAATCGGTACCAGTTAAACAATCGTTTAATTGATTAAACTTTTAATTATAGTTATATAGTAATAACTATATAACACTTAAAATTTCTTTGCTTAGATTACATTCTTTTTTTTTTAAAAATAAACTTTGGAAAACAGTTTTGAAAATGCTCTAGGAAGAAGTGAATGTACACAAAATTTTTATCATTCGAAAATCTTTAATTCTTGAGAAGTCTAAACAAATCATGCGCTTTATTATTTGGCAACATAATCACTAAAAAATTCTCGAGACAAATTATCAAAATTTAAAATTAAAAAAGGAACATCAAAAATTAATTCATTGCAATTTGGCAAATTAGACATTTTTTTTAATTAAAAAGTTTTTGGATTAAAAGTAAATTTCCGGAAATACAGTAGTTAAATTTTATATCTATTTCTTTGAGTGTTATTTCTCTATTGCTTTTAATATGTTTCGATGTATATGGAAGAATAATGGAATTTTATACTTTCTTGGACGATTTACACATCCTCAAAACATGACCAATGTGTTCGTCCTATAATTTTTAAATCATCTTGAGTTTTATATGGTGAACACATTGTTTTTTTTTCGATTTTAGTTAAACTGTTTTCATTAATATTTTTTATTTTTAAAAATTAGAAAAAAGAATCGAGAAAAAAAAATGTTGCATTTTTAAAACATCATTTAAAATTACAAAAAAAAGATCATTCTAAAAACAGAAAACATTTTGTTTTGGTTTTTATTATTAAACACACTCACTTAAGCTAAAAACAATTTTTTGTATTTGTACTGGCTTAACTTAAAGTATTCGAAAATATGAAAATTTATTTTTGACTTCGTTTTGCAATTTTGAAACATTGGTAGTAAACTGTTAATGTAATATGTGAATTTAAACAGTTTTTCTATTTTTTTTTGAATTTTAAGATTAAGTCAAAGGTATGGAATTTTGACATATCTTTGAAAAAAAAAATTGTTAAAACATGGATTCTTTCCCAAATATAAACCCTTAAATTTTAACATTTAAATTTAAACTTCCAAAATAAAACGGTCTTAAATTTAGACAAACACATTTGTTCTAAATTAAGACTAAAAAAAAGTTTTAATTTCATGCACTTCAGCTTTACAACACTTAAATTTCAACGGTCCTTTTTTTAAACACATAAATCAAAACACTCAAATCCAAATACATAAATACATTCAATTTATTTTGGTTAGAAGCTTGCAATTTATTTTCTTTTTAAAATGAATTTAAACATGAATTCAATGTCTCTTGAAGATTTTTGTTCTTCACAACGTTTTTTGGAAGATATTGATTCATGCTCATCTGATAGTTGGACCAGTGAATCCGTTCTAGATAATAATTTCGATTTTTTCGAAAACGGTTATTGTAAAACCGATGATACTTATTTCACTTTCAAGAGTAAAAACTTAATTCGAAATGGATCAATATTTACATTTTGCAGGAAAAATTTAAATAGTGTTTATTATATTTGTACGGTAGATGGTTGCTTTGGTAGTGTAACAATTTGTGATATAAAAATACAATATTAAGAGAAAGTACAATAAAGGAACACACTCATCCAAAGTTGGAAGAAGTTGAAATTGAAATAGCTAAAGCACTTGGAAATCTAAGATTTTTACTATTTGATAGCAAAGATGATGATAGATTGGTGTGCTATAGCTCAGATGTTGGATTAGATATTTTGGCTTCATGTGACTGGTGGTATGCTGATACAACTTTCTCATCGTGTACGAGTATTTATTATCAATTATTTTGTATTCATGGATGGTTTCGTAACACGATGTTGGTGTGTGTCTATGGTCTGATGAAAAAAAAGAATTTCGAATCTTACAAAAAATTTTTGGATCTATTAAGATCGAGTGCTTTAGAGTTAAATCCGTCGATAAAATTAAACCCGACTCGAGTGACAACTGATTTTGAGAAAGCTATGATCAAAGCCTTTGAATACACTTTTCAACATATTCGAGTTGCTGGTTGCTGGTTTCACTACACACAGTGTATAACTCACAAATGTAACAATTCAGGTTTCAAAATTAGACTCCAGTCTGATCGAACATTCAATTTATGGATCGACAAACTCTTTGCAATGTCTTTAAACCCGTTGGATCGATTAAGTGAGGCAATGAAAGATATTGAAGAGTCTATACCTATAGAGGCTAATTGTATATATGATTATTATGTTTCAACTTGGATGAGTAGCAATTATCCCGTTGACGTATGGAACCATTCGGAGACTGTTGGTCCAAAAACAAATAACCATCTAGAAGGCTTCCATAGCAAAATTACTAGACATTTAGGAGCTGCTCATCCAAATATTTATAAGCTTGTAAAACTTTTTAAGACGCTAGAATCTAATGCTTCAGTCGATTATGAATCCATTAAATTTAGACGCGAGCCATTAAGAACAAGGAAAACAAAAGTTATTAACAAAGAGATTCAGTACTCATATCTAATAAAAGATTTAAAAGAAAAAAACATATCAATTAGTGAATTTTTTTCCCAATTTAGTTTAATAAATTGAAAGACTCTAATTAACTTTTTGTATATCATATGTGAATAAAAATTGTAATTTATTTAATCTTTTTTTTGTAAATAAAATGATTATTCAAATTTAGAAATGTTTTATTTTAGGAAAGCTTTATATAGGACTAGTTGAAATTTAGACCGTTTAAATTTATTTTATTGTTATTTATTTTTAGAACTCAATTTTTAGGATGCCTTAATTTAGAACTATTTTTTTTTAAGCTGTTCAAAATTAGGAATTTAAATTTAGATGTTTAGAATTAGGACGCCATATTTAAAAAAAAATTTTTTTTCAATTTTTCAAAAATTTCTGTGACATGTGGAAAAACCTTTTGACAACCAAAAACAGGTTTTCACACACAAAAAAAATCCTAGATAGAAACCACTAAATTTTTCAAAATTAAATTTTATTTAAAAATCTGAAGTCTTTTATAATTTCAAAGATTAATTGATTGAGTCACTTTACTTTGAACTATTTTAAAAATATTTGATTCTATTTTAGACTTTTTTCTTCCTCTGAAAAAAAGATAACAATTTTTAATGGTGTAAAATACATATTTTAGCTGCATCTTATGTTTCGAGCAATGTTTGCATTTTGTACAATTAACTTTGTTAGACTAAGGATAATGATGACGGTTGATAATATTATGATTAAAATCGATATGATTAGCAAAGACGGCTTCTTATTCAATAATTCTATATTTTTTTAATTTAAATTATTTTTTTGCTTTACTTTATTATAAAACTCATTTTGAAAATAATAAGGTTTCACAACCAAAAAATTTTTTTGTTCAGACCTTGTGTGTGAAAACCAGTTTTTTGGTTGTCATGACACTAGACCCTTGTGACGTTCGAGTTGAACTTGTATTGAAATGTTTTTTAATTTTGTTCAAATAACCCCGAATAAAATTTACCTAATGATACAAACTACTTACAGCCTCTGAAGTGAACATTTTTGATAAAATTTTTTATTTTATATTAAAAATATAAAGCGCCTTCCATTCTTTACAAAATATAAACGAAGCAATATATTCATGTTAAATAATAACTTTGATCTACACATGAACATATACTTAGAATCATCCAATCGATTGCAGAAGGATTTAACAACAAAATGCTAACAGCGACAATTTTTTTCGACCTCGAAAAGGCTTTTGATAGGGCCTCACACAAGGGCATAATAAAAAAACTAAACGAAATCGGTCTTAGCCCATGTTTAGTCAGATGGTTAATAAATTTTTTAAGTGATCGCTCATTTTTGGTCGATTACAAAGGATGGTTTTCAAAAGAAAAACCAATAAACTGTGGAGTTTCTCAAGGGAGCTGCTTATCACCCACAATATTCATTTTATTTTTTAGCGCAGTCGTTGATAGACTTCCAAAGAACATTAAAAGTGCTTTGTTTGCAGACGACTTATGTATATGGACAACATGCAAAACTCTGAAGCAATTGGAAAATAACCTTCAAAAAGCTACGAATAAAATTGTCGATTTTTGTGAAATATGGGGTTTCACCGTCAACCTTGATAAGACAAATTACACTACGTTCACTACAGCAGGGCAACGCAAAAATTATGAAATCAAATACAAATTAAACTTAAAAATTATTGACCACCCGATCCCTTTAGAACCTAACCCAACCTTTTTAGGTCTCAAACTCGACCCCAAAATATGCTTTAAGCCACACATAGAAGAAATCAAGAAAAAAATTATCCCAAAAACAAATTTATTAAGAAGAATCAAGAAATTTAAATGGTCTAACTCTGTCGTTCTAAATATAAGCCTGTACAAGTCACTAATAAGATCGGTGTTCGATTATTGTTTTATTATTGCCAAAGTTGGGACGGAAAGGATAAGCAAAGATCTTCAAAAATTTCAAAACAAAATTTTAAAAATTATAAAATACTTCCCAATTAAAACATCGACAAGAACAATACATAAGGTCCTCAAACTAAATTCGATAGACGAAAGGGCAAACAGTCTGTTCACTAAATTTTTATACAAATCAACAAAGTTAGAGCTAATCGCAAATGAAATCAGTGAATATATCACCAACAACAATAATGAGCCTAAACACTTCATAACCCCATATGACAACTACTTGAATATTAATCGCTAATTCAGTTTCAACTTTTTTATTGCTTTAAACACCAGCTCAACCAAACAACTAATGTTACTAATGCAACTTCTCGATCGCTTACCCAACTACCGTTTTTTTTTTTTTTTTTTTTTTTTTTT
>NTPY01000403.1:52809-64027 GCA_002922825.1 Brachionus calyciflorus
TTATATTTTTTACTGAAATTGCGCAGTTAATTTTGAACGATTAACATGAAAAATAAATCTAAAAAAATTAACAACGCAATAAAATATTAAATAAGACTCAAATGCAAAAATGAATTAAAAAAGTTGATTTTGAGAAAATTTTTATGAATAAAATGTGTTTTGGTCATCTTTTTAGTGACAAAAATTTAATAAATCATGAATATAACTTTAACAAATGTAAATTTATTGCTTTTTCGAACTCATTTAAAAACTATAATTGGGACGATGAGTTCAAAAACTTAAACGTAGAAGAAATGTATAACAAGTTTATTGAAATATACAATGTTAATGTTGAAAAATTTGTTCCGAAATTTCGTCAAAATGTAAGCCGAAACGAAAAGCCATACTGGATCGATAAGCGCTTAAAATCAATGTGTCGCGAAAAATTCGAATTATGGAATAAATGGAGGAGAGCTTCTGCTAACAATAATGAAATCAAAAAGAAGTACAATAGGTTCTGCAAAAAACTCAAAAAAGAGATAAAAAAGTCAAAAAACGATTACGAATTTAATCTAGCAATGAAATCGAAGCGAAATCCAAAACTTCTTTTTTCGTATATAAATAATCACATGAGTTGTCACGACGAAATAAGATCTTTATTAGATACTGATGGTAATACACGTACAGATAAACAAGATATTGTCAACATCTTAAATGAACAATTCTTTAACGTCTTCAAAAAAACCACACCGAACGAAAATGTTCAGACAATTGAGTACTATACTAATAATTCTTGTCAGGTAAGCAATACTATTTTTGATCCGGGTCATGTGTTTGAGGAGCTTAGTAAACTTGATAAAAATAAGTCTTGTGGTTCCGATGGAGTAAGCCCAGTCTTACTCAACGAGTGTGCGTCAAGTTTCTGCATACCGTTATCAATGATCTTTAAAAAGTCATTTGATAGTTCGACTTTACCATCGGCATGGCGTCACGCTAATATAACGCCCATCTTCAAAAAAGGTAAAAGAAACATCCCGTCAAATTATAGGCCAATATCCTTAACGTCACTCATTTGTAAAGTTATGGAAAAAATAATTAAAAAAGTTATGGTTGATTTTCTCGACAGTGGTAATTTAATAAACAAAAATCAACACGGGTTCGTTAAATTTAAATCATGTATGACAAACTTATTGGAATCACTGGATGTAATAACCGAATGTATAAACAGGGGATTTGCAATTGATATAATATTCATAGACTTCCTGAAAGCGTTTGATTTAGTACCGCATCCAGAATTACTTAGGAAATTGGAAGCATATGGATTTAATGGCAAAATTTTAAATTGGCTAAAAGCATCCTTATCTGATAGAAAACAAAGAGTTGTTTTAGACGACATTTCATCGATCTGGAAAGATGTTCTAAGCGGGGTCCCTCAGGGTTCGGTACTCGGTCCGCTCTTATTCATTATTTTTATCAATGATTTGCCTTTGGGTTTATCAGTGCTCAGTAAACTTTGCCGACGACAGCAAATTAATTGGCATTATAAGGAATTCTAAAGATCGTAATGAATTTCAAACAAATATAAACAAACTTTTGAGCTGGACATGAAAATGGAACATGGACCTAAACTTAAATAAATGCAAGGTGATGCATCTTGGGAACAGAAACATTCAACAAGATCACTTTTACTCGTTTGAAATTGATGATATTGTCTATATTCTTGAGAACACTGATTCAGAACGGGATCTAGGCGTTATTTTACAAAGTAATCTCAAATGGGATGAGCTCATTTCAAACATGATCAATAAGGCAAATTTCATACTCGGAAAACTTAAAAATGCATTTACTAACTGGGACGTAAGAACTTTTAAAACACTCTTCAAAACCTATGTCAGACCGATACTTGAATATGGTGCTGTCGCTTGGAGCCCTAACAAGAAATCCGATATAAAGCGTATTGAGAAAGTACAGAGAAGAGCAACCAAATTAGTACCTTCTTTGAGGAACAAGAAATATGCAGAACGATTAGATGCACTAGGATTAACAAGCCTGGAAGATAGGAGAATCCGAGGTGATTTAATTCAATACTTTAAATTTGATAAAAATATAAATAAAATAGAATGGTTTCATCCGATTGCTCGACGTCCAAATGTTTCTGGTCCGGCTGGGTCAACTAGAAAACATGATGATCTTTACAGACAACTAGTCAAATCTTGCCCAACTAGGCACAATTATTTTACTAATCGCGTCATACCTCATTGGAATAAGTTATCGACAACAACTAAAAATCAAGACACAGTAAATGGATTCAAGAACAATTTAAACTCAGACTTTTCAAACTGGAAAAAAACAATCTGCCATAGCTAAGAACGTTGGTTCTTAGCTCCGCGGGGTAACCCGTTGCAGATAAATAAATAATAATAATAATAATATTTAGATTTTTTAATCAAATGTAGAATCATTTCCATATATAAATATTTTATAAAATTTAAATAATAGAACTTTATTTTTAGTTGTTTTTGAATTGAGTCATGAATTGGTGAATTACCTAACTTCAAATCGCCACTTTATAAGGCTTTTTTATGAGAATTAACCAATTTTTGACCACTTGCTTAACATTTCATCAAATATTTATGAACTATCAATAAAAAAATGGGTGTTTAATAAGTATTTGAATTTTGCTAAGATTGCAACAATATTCTCAAGCAACAATCTTGAAAATGGTATAATATCATTTTAGGACTTTAATTAATTTAGGACTTATTTATTTTTAGGACATAATCAAAATAGATTTTTTCATTTTAGGACTTTAAAAAAAAGGTTTTTAATATTTTAAAACTTTTCATTTATATTTTGAGACTTGATTGTTATAAAAATACTCTTAAATTTCGTTATTTAATTTGTTACATTTACTATTGTTTTGCTATGAATCTATCATTTCGACTAAATTTTGTGTAAATGGTCTAACCACTGAATTAAAAAAAATGGAAAGTTGTATGAATTGTTAATAAATGTATATAAAGTTAAGTTTTTGAATGTTTTTTATGTATTAAGCAGCCTCAAGTATAAATTTGACTATTCAAGTTATTTGTCCTCATTCAAAAATTTAAAAATTAATTTTTAAATATAACTTATATTGCACTTTTGTATTGTCTAACTTGTTAACAGTTTGGTCAAAAAAAAAAATTTAGCATTATGGTTCACCCGTTGTCCACTTTATTTTAAAAACATAAAATTTTTTCAAGTCTTTTATTTATAAAGGCATTTAAAAAAATCCTATTTTTACATTATTTAAAAAGTCATAAAATATATATCCTAGAATAATATATCCTAAAATAATTATGTATCCTTTAAGATCAATTTCTAAAGTTCATAAGATTGTTTACCAAACTTAAAAAATTTTAATAAGATCTCTTCAACATCAACTCGATTTATGATTTGAGAAAACTTATTATTATTTTTTAAATATTTTTCATTTTTTAAAACTTAAACTACGCTAACACCAGTCACTATCAACGCATTTTTTGCTTTTTCCACTTACTTTTCTGATTTTTTTGAAATTAAAAAATATTTTGTGTATGAAAAAAGCTATTGTAAAAGCTTGCTTAAAGCTTCAAGGGCTATATACGAAAAATGACAAGTGTTTTAAGTGGGGTAACTGAGAGGAAAGGTTATAAAAAACTTATTTAAAAATATAGCAACCTAAGGATTAATTAGAAAATTAATTAGAAAAAGGAATAGGTTGTGGAAGAATTCATCGATGGCATGTTGACATTTTTTGTTTTTTTTTTATGGCAATCACCCTGCAAAACTCTTAAAAATTACTTTTCACAGTAAAAAAGTTGCTACATAGTGGAGCAAAAATTTCTGCACCTGTGGACCAAGTCTGCAAAAAATTGTCCAATTTTAATTGCGTTTTTAAACTATTGATATTTTACGGCATAAAAAAATTTTCTTCAAATTTGCACAACATTGAAAAAAACTTTGCAAGTAATTTTTAAGAGCTTCGAAGAGTCATTTTTGCGATCAAAAAAAAAATTTTTAACATGCCTTCATCGATTTAGTTTAAAAAATTTTTTTAAAATTTTAAATATATTTAACTTTCGATTAAAAATATAATATTTTACAAATCATGTTAGGACTGAATGATAGAAGACATTGGTATCCTAATTAAAAAAAAAAGCCTATATAATCTATGATTTATTTGAATTTTAATTGAAAAAAGTACGGGAATATTTCCGTGTTCAATAGGGGTCGGGGATCATGAAATAAATATTTGACCCACGAGACTATAAACAAGGTTAGTAAATAGCTTCATTAAAAATCTGTTTAATCCCAGGAGTTAAGTAAAAAATAAGGTTTTACCGTATTACAATTAATATTAGATAATGAAAAAAATGAAAAACAGGAAATTGAGGATATATTGTATCTTTAACAAATTATTTACAACAAAAAAACTTTCATTTTAATATTATTTTTTATCGTAGAATTTAATGATTTATCTTAATTTTTTGTAAATTTTTGAAATTAATTTATAAAAGAAAATCAGATTTTACATCGCATTTTTCAACGCTTCAAAAACGCATTTTTATGTCGTCTCTGATTAACATCAAATATTAAGAACCTAGAAAAAGAATATTAATTTAAAAATGCACATTATGTAAAAGCTTAACAAGTTGAGTCGAAAAAAAAATTTTAAAATAGTACCTTCCCAAAAAGCAATCATTTTTATGGAAAATATAATAATTTGATTAATTGATCTTGTTTTTTATTTTGTTTAAATTTTAGAAATGATACATGCCAAAATTTATATTTCCTGTTATTGTTTTTTTTTGCTTTCAATTTTGTTTAAATTTGTTTAAACTTTAAGACAAGTAACCTAAAGAAGGGCACGCCTAATCATTAATCTTTGGAACTAATATCATCCTTTTTTTTTTAATTTAGATAACATATAAATTATTGCATGATCATAAAAAAATCAATTTTTTTTTCGTTTTTTTTTAATTCCACCAAAAATATGCGATGATCAAAAAAAATAATTCGAAAATTTTAGAAGCAAATAAAAAATCAATTTTTTTTCTATTCTGAAATGGATGATAATTTTTCGAATTTTTCTGTTAAGCGTCAAAATATACGAACATTGTCCCTTGTGGTATGCACTCTAATTTATTTGCTAACAGGCGCAGCTGTTTTCGATAGTCTAGAATCGCCGACCGAGGACAAAAATCGTCGAATTCTACTCAATCAAATAGAAAAATTCCGCAATAATTTCAACATGTCTGATGTAGAATTCGAAAGATTGTATAAACACATGATTAAAAAAGGAAATTTCAACCGAAATTCCCAATGGGAATTTGGTGGTTCATTTTATTTTTGTACTTTAGCCTTAGCTTTAATTGGTTATGGACACTCAACTCCGAATACCACAATCGGTAAATTATTCTGCATTATTTACATCCTAATCGGAATACCTATTTCTTTAATTATGTTCCAATCCGTGGGCGAACGTCTAAACGGTTTTTTAAAATATTCAATTAAAATTTTAAAAACAACTAAAATTAAAAATTTTCAATTTAAAAATAAAAGTGTCTCAAATAAGGATTTAATTGTTGCTGAGTCGTTTTTGACATTTGTTCTTGTCCTAACAGCTTCGTATATATTTTCAGTTTATGAAGGATGGTCTTATTTCGACGCTATTTATTACTCTTTTATAACTCTTACTACTATTGGTTTCGGTGATTATGTCCCTTTACAAAAGCATTATTATTTAAGAAAGAATCCTATTTATGCTGCATTTACTATTTTATTCATAATGACTGGTCTGACTATTCTAGCATCGTCGACTAATTTATTAGTATTGTATTTAGTTAATATAAATAGTGAGGAAAAATTAAGAAAGAGAATGAGACTTAAGCAAAAAAAGCAAGAACAATTACAAAAATTGTTAATCGGTGATGTTATATCATCCGTTAATAAACAAGATATAGTTACTTATTTGGACGAAATGCCCAATTTGGCAGCGTTGACTGAGGAAAAATCAGTTTGTTCATGTGATGATTTGTTAATGTGTTATAAAGCATGTACTTCTAAAGTCAAATTTGAGAGTAGAAATTTTTTTAAGAGAAAAAAATCAGGAATTAGTAAGAATAAAAGAAAGCATAGTTTCTTTCTCTCGAATAAACAAAAGTCTGCGAGTAAAATGGAAAATCTAAGACAACATTTTGACAGTGAGAGAAGGTCTGATGATGATGTCGTTTTTGTACAATCATGGATTGATGTTAAAAATATTAGAAAATTCGCCTATGAACAATCTTTTCATATGAGACGAACTTCTTGTTAATAAATTTTATTTGTTATAAATATATATAATTATTAAATTACCAATTTTAATTTTTTTTTAATTTTTAACCCAAACTTGAAAAGATAGGTGTTAATGATTAGAAGAAAAATGGAAAAATCTTTCAAAATTGGGTTTAAATTACTGGTTATTTGAAAGTACCCAATGGCCTTGCTTTTTCAGCACTTATATTTGAAATTTCGATTCTGACGTATTAGCCACAGGTTATATAAATTTTTCAATTCAAAAATTTTAACTTATCAACAGTTCACGCTGAGAATTTTCCGAAAAATTTAAAATTTCTAATTTGGAATCCTTTAAAAAGCGCATTTTCCTAGACCCGGATGGGGTTTCCTTATTTTCAATACTTTTATTCTCTAGCGATTCAAAGTAAAAGAGCTTCAAAAAGGTTCAAATGAAAAATCCAATAATCTATTCATTGCTAATTTTGAAAGGAATTTATTTAACCGTTTTAGGGATAGCCAATAAACACATCTCTTTATTTTCCAACGCTACCGTAAAGTCAGGTTCATAATTGTGCATAAAGAGCTATAGACAATGAACGTGTTTTTTTATAAAAAATTCCTTTTTGCACTTTATATCTAATAAATTATTCGAATTAAATACACGAAATTTTAGTTCGATAAGCAAAAATTTAAAAAAGCGTTTTTTAAAATCAAAATTTTTTTCTCGTAAAAACTATCATTTAGCTTGTTTAAACTATTTATTAGAGTTAGATATTTTTTATTAAAGTTTCAAATTCCCGATCGATGCCGAAAAGACAATTTTTTTATTATAAGATAAAATTATTTTTTCATTTCTTTCAAAAAATTTTATTATTTCGGGAAGACTTTTCATAAGCGCGTAATTAGGTTGAAAAAAGAACTTTAATTCAAATGCAAACAGTCCACCACGTCCAATTTACCGGCCTTACGGCGGCGAATTGGACGGTTATCGGTTACATAAGGGCAAAATAAGCACCTTTCTTGGCTAAATACCATACAGTGCAAAAAGTGCACACAGATAGATAAAAAGATACTAAAATGTTCCTTTTTCGTATAAAACCATAAAGAGCAAAAAGAGCAAAGAGTAATTTTTAATGAAATTTTAATCCATTGTCTATCCATGCAATTAAACCCAAGTTTCACCATTTAATTACATGGAGTTACACGACAAAGAATTAATTATACGTATTTAAATTAGACTTTTTTTAATGGTGTGCAAATTTGCACATAATCAGCAGCGTCTACACCTACACCTTTTCTAAGAAATTACACCCTCTTCTGGTGTAGTTGGTGTAGGTGTTGCTTACACCTTTAAAATACACCATCTTTTCGGGTGTAAATTGTGAATTAATCCATAGAAAAATTATAAAACTATTTTAAAGGTGTAAACAACACCTACACCATAAACCTACACCAACTACACCAGAAGAGGGTGTAATTTCTTAGAAAAGGTGTAGACCCTGCTGCACATAATTCAGAAATTTCTAAGATTTTACAATAAAAAAGTTTTTCTCAAAATTTTCACACCATTAAAAAAAGTCTAATACGCAATTAAAATTGCACAATTTTTTGCAGACGTTTCCAACAGGTGCAGCAAATTTTGCTTTACTACTATGCAACAATTTTTTTGCGACCAAAAGTCCTTTTAAGTGCTTTGCAGAGCGATTTTTGTTGGTCAAAAAAAATTGAAAAAAAAGAAAATTGACAAAAAACTTTAACATGCCAAAAAAACCTTACTAAAACATGTAGAAACGCATGGGCTATAATGATAAATAAAAAGATTAATTAGGTTTAATTTTGTTTGATTTTTTAATAAATGGCAACTTTTTTTTCAATTAGCTTTTTTTTAAATTTTCAAAATGCGATGTTACTTTTTTTTGCAATAATTTACTATGTAAAAACGCAATTTAAATTTAAAAAAAAGTTGCCAAATCTTTTTAATCAAATTTAGTTTAATCAAATGTAGTAATTTTATAAACTTATAAAACTTAAATGATAAATAAAAAGGTGAGAAGATTTCGAGTTCAGATTTGTTTTATTTACCTAATTTTTTAGAACTAACTTTTTTTAAAAAATTTTTCTTGTATAAAATAAACAAACTTTTTCTCTTTCTTACAAAATTTTATTTAGAATAATTTCGATTATTTCTGGCAAATATAATATAAGTCACTATCACACTTTTTATTATTATAGAAACATTGATCATCTGCGTTGTAATATAAACAGTTCTCATTGTCTATATCATAATCAGGACAGATATCAGGATCAACCATTAAATTATCGTTTGTAGGTTTCCAGCTATAGGAAGAATCCTTTTTCTCGCCACTTATCCAATAATCTCTACCATCTACAACCAATCCACTTAAGAAATTTTTCACTTCATCACTATTAATTATTACCAAATGACCATCTCTATTCTTAAAGAATAAAATTAAAAAATTTTTTTATTCTGTTTTTTTTTTAAATTAATTCCACTTTGCATCTATCTTCAGCTTCATTTTGTTTTCTAAGATTATTTGAAGTGTCAGACACAAAATAGCATAAGTCATTGAAAAATTTCTCATCAGACGAACATTTTCTACATTTTCCACTTGTTAAAAAACCTCCTTCTAATTTACAATCGCACAAATTTGTTGCCAAATTACAATAAGTCTCTTCTGTTAGTGTTTTACATTGATAATCTTGAGTACAATATGATTGGTAAGTAAAAGCACTCACACAATTCGAACCATCCCAATAATTTTCATCACCACTCTCTCGTTTACAATCACACATACTTTCCACTGATTGATTCGGACAACTACAATTAAAATTACCATTAGTGTTACATATTAAATTTTGCTCGGGATTACAATCACTATCGGACGAGCAAGAAGTGTACGAATATGTTAATTTACATTCTGGTCCATTTGAATACCATACATATTTAGGTGAGCTACATGAACAAATACCACTAATACAAGAAAGCCTAAGATCACTTCTACATTGATGATCATTTGAACATGACACTCCATTTAAATATTTATCAATACATTGACTTGATGACGTGTCAAAAAATTGTGTCATTGAACATGAACATTTTAAAAATGCTGAACAAAACATTGGAGATAAACACATTTTATCAAATGAACAAACTTCACCTTCACCAAGTCTCGACACACATTTTGAGTTTATTGAATCAAAATATTGTACATCTGAACAAGTGCATTTATTCCCGTCACAAATCGTCATTTCTGAGTCTAAACATTCAATATCACTTGAGCATGTTTGACCATAATTTTTTTTCACAACACATTGATTCAAATTCCAATAATAAACACTCGGATCCGAACAGTCACATCGTCCACTATTTAAATTACAAGCAATGTTAATATTTAATTTACATTGATCACCATTACAATCTTGATTATAAGTGACTCTATCAACACACTTTGAATTAGTACTACTCCAATATTTAGTCGAATCACAAAGACAAGTCGAATAGACACAAGTTAATACTTGGGTCGAATCACAATTACTTGTAAATATACAAGATTCATTGTATTTGGATAAATCACTACATTTTCCATTATAGTACTTATTCGTATCACAAGTGCACGTTTTATTTATACACTTGAGATTAAGAGCTTTGGAACAAGGTGTAGTAGCACATGATTCACCATAAATAGAATCGGGTTTTAAATTACCAAGAACTACTAAGGATGCAATGAAAAGAGTCAATATAAAAATGAATACTAGAATCGATGCATAAACTATCCATCTTGGTATTTCGACAATTCCTTTTTCCCAAAGTATTAGGTTTTTAGTGGCTGGTGATTTTTCGATTTTGTAGACATATTCAGTAAACTGACCATTTTTATCCTTGGGACTTTGTAATATATACGAGTTTTCGTCCATTATATAAGTATGAACAAAATCTTCGCTATCCATTATTTTTTTAAATAAATTTTTGTTTTATTAGAAATACATGATAACTTATTTAAAAAGAAAATTTAATTAATTTTTTTTTTTAATTTTCTTATAAGAATTCGTTATTTTATTGAAAAAGTGTACAGGTATTATTTTAGGTGGTTTAAACGTAATATATTGATAACTGTAAAAAGCTGTTATCAAGTTTTTTAGACTTCATTTTCAATAAGAAGAAAATAAATTAGCTTAAAATTTTTTAATTAAATTTCAGGCAAAAAAATAAATAATTAAATAAAAGTGTTGAAAAACAAATCACAAAAGAAAGGCCTAGTTCTAATCATGTTTTTTTAAGATTTAAAAAAGCAAATTTCAAATATTGAAATTTAAATTATCAATAGCTTGCACTTACTTTAAAAAATCTTACGATTATTTTTTAAATGGAATTTTATTTGGGTTGTCGAGACCTACAACCAATAAATTACTATTAAAATAGATTGTATCAGTACAAGTGTGAGACGTTTGACCCGGAAAGTTCGAACTTTTCAGGAATAAAAATATTTCGAATTTTTTAAGCGAAAATTTTAATAGAATGTTTTTTCTGAAAATTTTTTTTAAAGACGATTAAAATTTTCCGAAAAAAAAATTTCAAGAACAAAAATTTTCAGAATAAAAATTTTTCAAAAAAAAAACTCTACCAGAAAAAAAATTCCGGATAAATTTTTTTTAGATTTCCCTATAAAAGTTCGAACATACACTAATCAGTACACAAACTGAAATTAGTTCTGCACTCTCAAATATTTTCGAAAATTATGCCAGAGTTTAAATGAATGTTTCCTAGACCAGATTTGTTTTTATGTCACTTTTCCGATCTAATACCTTACTGCCGTGTCTCTCCATGCGGCATTTTCTATTAATGAGTTGAAATTAAAAGCATGCATTTAAGGCGTATTTTAATTTATTTAGAAAAAAACATAGATGCTGCATCAGC
>NTPY01000403.1:64064-130728 GCA_002922825.1 Brachionus calyciflorus
TAACTCGTTAAAAATTAAAATTAGACAAAAAATAGAAAAAATATATTAATTATATTTTTAATATTTAATGCGGCATTTATCCTCAAACTCTGCAAGAATAAAACACAAAACTATGGTTTATGCTCATTTCAGAACATTAGCAAAATAGAACGCCTTAAAATTGAACATTAAAAATATAACTTTCTTAAACAGTCGCAAAATAGAACACGTCTCATTTCACCATATTGCAAAATAGAACGTCTCAAAATAGAACATTTTAAGTATTCTAAAAAAAAAGATATGTCGTTATGCATCGAACAGTGGTTGAAAAAAATCGATCTAAGACATGTCATAAAACCCGAAAAAAGGCCTTTTTTCGAAAAATGAACTGCGTATAAAGCTTCAAATCCTTGAAATAATTTTATTAATTTAAAAATATGTGGATGAGGAGACCCAATGGCTCTATTGAACTTGGAGTGAAATCCTTCCAAATTATCATTGGTCCTCGGACTTTGTGTATTTGAATGGTTCCTAATAACTCGACCTAAACGACCATTCCACCAGGTAGATTCAAAATAACTCAACATTTTAATTAGTTTCTAAATTTTCAAAACTGAGCTCAAAATCTTCCATTTCTAATAAATTAATTTTTATGCGTCAGAATTTTAACTTAAATAGCATAATATGATGAAGCAATTTTACTTAATTTTCACTTTTAATTTTTCATGCTATATTTTTTATGGTGTTCTAAAATGAGAGGTTCTATTTTAAGACGTGTACTGTTTTAAGACGTTCTAAAATGATCATGTGATTTTTTTTTTTGATATTTTTTTTTCATGTTCTATTTTGCTTGATGCCGCACCTATTTTCAAGTTGTTGATCTAAAATGCAATGCCTTAAATAACAAGGCAGTAAGGTAGAATGAAATTAACTATTCTACGTCAAGGTTTTTATTTTAAATGTAATCAACCACAAACAGGTTAAAATGACTCAAGCAGGAAAAAAAATCGAAAATTAAAAAAATATTCAAAAAATTAGAGATCACATAACCTGCCAAACCAAACACTGTGCATGGCAAAAACGAGCCTAAAGTCTGAAAAAAAAATTTTATTAAGATTTAAAAAATTCCTTAAAAAATATTTATTTAATAAAAATTTTTAAATAATCAAAACAAAGAGTTTAAACTTAAAAATAAATTATATATCACTTGACGATAAGTGACTGCCTGAAATTAAATGTGCATACGTTCGTCTTTTTGTTTGATCCCTTTTTCTCATAGGTCTACTACTTGACTCGTCTTTTGTAGGCACTTCATTTATAACACTCACTTGAGTCTCATCGTTTAAAATCGATCTCTGAGCTTCAGATGTTACTTTATCAATTTTGTCAACTTCTGTTTTAAGTTTATCTACAATTGTCATAAATGGTTTTCGTTCTGTTTTTCCTATTGTTTTTCCCAGTTTAGACTGAGATTCTACACTAGGAGTGTCTGATAATCCAAACGGAACTGGTTCAATTACTTTTTCAAATTCGGCCATTGCATCTTTTACCGTAAATTCTAAATAATTTAATTTAAAATTATTTTTTTTTCTTTAATTTTTCTTTTTTTTAATTACTTGGTATTCTTTGTTGTGGTATGGGATTTTTATTAAAGTCTAAAGCAGACTTTTCTTGTACATATCCAGCTGGAAAATATCCCTCTTGTTTAGTTCGTAAAACTTCACCAAGCCACCAATTTTCATTTTCACGAACTAGAACTAAAATCTCATCTCCTATTTTCAAGTCTAATTCATCGCCTCTTTGCGCCTTATAGTCATAAATCGCTACTACAATGTCTTCGACTTCTTTTGGACCACGATATTTAAACTCTGGTTTTCTAGCACTATCAGGCATAGTCATTGTTATTGAGCCCTTAACATTTTTCGACCATATATCTTGAGAATTATTAGATGCTTTTGATCCCCTTGGCTTAAAATTCAAATAAAAATTTAAATTCTCAAAAAAATTGAAGTTAATTTTTAAGAAAATGAATTACATAGACTGAATCAAGTTTTTCATTGACCATTTTCCAAATATTATCTTGGGTATTTTTGAACTTTTTAATATCATTTTTAAGTCGTTTATCAAGTTCACTCTCTTCGACCATTTCTTCCATTTTATTCAATTCTTTTTGATTAACAGCTTGACCTGCTGCTTTTAAATTAATACTTGCCTTTATCAAATTATGATCAGCAATATTTATTTCTAAATTAAAACAATTAGTGAAAGATTTTGATGAAATAAAAGAGTCGAAAATTTACTTTCAGGGTTATGCTTGAAGACATAAATAGGTGCATTCGTATCATACGAACAAAAAGCAATGTAGTTATCATATGGATGAAAATCAATGTCACGAGATGGTTTAATATAATTTAAACTTATTGTTTCTAATTGATCACCATTGTTTATATTCCAACAATGAATTTTTGTGTCTGAACCACTGTTGAATAAAAATGTGCCACACGGACTTATTGCTGATTTTAAATTTTGGCTAAAGCTATAAGTACCTTTGTAACGTTGAACAACTGATTTTCTGAAAAAAAAAATTTATAGTTTATAAATTTTGACGATAATAAAATTCCTTAAGAGATTCGGGTTTTTTTAAAAAGAAAAATCAACATGTAAGAGATTAGATCCTAAATAAAATCATGTTTATTAAGCACAACTAATTTTAATAGTTTGGCAAAGATTTTATAATAGATTTATAATATATTGATAATTATACACTGTTAACAAAAAAGGTTGTAAATTTGTCTAGTATTGACAACCTTAAGTTTGGTTTTGGTTTTTTCTCTTTGCATGTATAAATACCTTCCAACCTTTAAATTCTCAATACCAAGATTGTAAATTCCAATTTCAAACCTCTTATTAACAGTGTAGAAAATATAAAATATGTAATAGCTGAATAAAAAGAAATTAATATAAATAAAACTTTTGTAATTCAAGCTTTTCTTCTAGTTTTAAATAGTTTTTAAGACCTTTGATTAAATCGTTAAATTAAGTAAATTAACAAAGTAATTTTATTTGAACTTAAGGTTGCCGAGATCATAATTTGAACTCGCTTTTTTAGACAAAACCAATAATTTTTGATTATAAGGGTCAACCACTGATTGCAAAAAAAAACTGGAACCTTCGCTTGATTCAGTACGAAGCTATAACCCCTCTAAGTTAGAGTACCATGTATCAAGCTCTCCAAGAATAGCATTTTTGGCCAAATTTTTTTTGTTGCAAATTCGTGTTCAGCGAGTCAAGTTAGAAAAATACTTTTATAAGTATATGTTGAATACTTACAGCCTTAAAATAATTTTTACAAAGTTAGTTGTCTTAGTGACTTTAAACGCTAAGGATACTCAAGAATGTGAGGTAGATGAAAAATTCCTTTTGCGTTGAATTCCTCTTAAATCAAAAACTTTTTAATTTAATTTTAAATTAACAACTAACTTTGAAAGTTAGTTGCAGATTTTCAATTTTAATAAATAAATCTATTTATTGAATAGAATTAACCTCCAAATTTGAAGAAGTAAATAAAAAATTAAAGCAATTAAGTGGCTTTTTGATGATCACAAGCTGTTTTACACAATATATCATTTAGAAACTTTTTTGAATCGTTTTTTTGTCTCGCGTAGAATTTGATAAACCCATAATGATGCAAAGTGAGCTATATCTCCTCTTTAAATAAAACTCTTTTTCTTGTTTTTACAACCAAAAAATTTGCTTTCACACCTAATTTTTTTTTTTTTGTTGTAAAAGCTAATTTACTGGTTGTGACAAGCAGTCAGTAACCCAAGAAATAAAAAAAAAAATGTCGAGGTAACAAAGCCCCGACGTTTTTTTTTAAATTTGAAAATTTTTTAAAAACATATCTTTTCAAAATCTTTTAATTTGAAGTTTCAATACAGTACAAATTAAAACTAACTTGTATGCATTTTGTTCTTCGTTTCTTTACTTTTCCTTTCCTCTTCCTCAACTCTTCCTTTCCTGAGAAAGGAAAGGAAAAGAAGAGGAAGAGTTGAAGAAGAGTCGAGGAAGAAAAAAGGAAAAGAAACGTACAAGTTAGTTTTAATTTGCATTGAGCCCAATCAAATTTAATTTCTGAAGCTATGGTTTAATTAGAACTAAAGAGTCTTTAGTAAAGACTAATAACGAAAAAAGAAATGTAAAAAAAAACTTACATTCTAGTATCAATAAGACTAAGTTGATTATCTCTTAATTGTACCAACAATCGAAATTGATTAGGTAACAATTGAATAAAACTAATAAACTCATTTTTTAATTCTTTAACACTTATATCTTCTCTAAATGACCACTCTAAAAAATTTATAAAAATTTTAAAAAAAAAATTTATAAAAAAAAAACGAAATACAAAGAAATAAACCTTTTATTTTAGGATCGGATTCATTAGGACAATTCCATGTCTTTATTTCACCAGCACTATCGGCTGAATAGAATAAACTTCCATCTGTAGAAAAACAAGTCGTATTTATAAAACCATTATGTCCGTATAACTCTTGTAATAATTCACCAAATTTTTGGAATTTTTTTTTTGTATTACCAATCGACCAAACTCTAATAACCTTATCATAACCAGCTGTAACAATTATATCTAATGAATCGGGTACGAATTTGGCTGAATATAAAAAATTCGGATGCGGTAGGATTTTAAAAGGCTCTTTGGATTTCGATTCGAAATCGATAACTCTCGCTGTTGCATCATTCGATGCCGTGACAATATACTTGTCCAATTTAGACCATGATATCTCATAAACAAGACCAAAATGTCCTTGAAATTTCATGTTAAATTTTCCATCAGGTATATCATAGACTAAAATTGGATAATTCGAATTATCCTCGATGCAAGCACACGCTAAAAAATTACCAGTATTCGAAAATTTAAGTGAATAACATCCATTTTTGGATGAGTTCAATTTAAGACTTAATTCATTGGGTACACGACAAGGTAAGCCGGCTAGTCGAGACCATATAACTTGTTTGCTTTTAAGATATTTTAAAGGATCGTTTAAATATTCAGATTCAATAATATTTTGTTTAAGACTAGTCGCACTATTTTTAATTTCATCTAGTGTTTTATTAGAGCCATTTATTAGAGCGTAGCCTAAAAATTCTTGGGCTAAATAGTCCGATGAACCGACGCCAGGTAGGAAATTTTTCGGTTGATTTATTGATTTAACAGTTATGTGAAGACTAGCTGGATATTTTACTTTGGGACCATTTTTGTATAAATTGTAGACTTCTGGTACCATTGATTCAATTACATTGAATTTGTATTTTGATTGTGTGTAGTACAATTGTAAGCGTAGTTTTTTCTCTGTGTTTAATGTGTTGTTTAAGCCTTTGAGTTTAAGAAATGCCCAAGCTATTCGTTGCCAATCTTTGCTTGTTTCTTGAGATGTATAGGATTGAGGACGAGATGTCGAATCGCCTTGTATGTGATAATCAATCAATTCAAATAATATTAGAACATTTGGATGTTCTTTGACAAAGTGTGAAAATTCTTCGTTAAATACAACTACTTCTTCCCAACGAGGAATTGTAGTTCTAACAAAAATAAAAAAGATTTATTTCAAAAATTTTTTAATAGTATTTTCAAGAAAATATCTAATTTGTTGAATCTTTCTAAAAAATTAGACTTGTTGGCGATTTTGAGGAATAGACTTAATTGATAAACGTTTATAAACTTAACAGTTTTTTTTTTGATTTTTCAGAAGTTTAAGCATGTTTTTACTGTTTTATTTTTCAAATATATTTTAATAAGACTGTATTTTCAAAAAATAAATGTCTTTTTCATGTTTAAGATACTTACCAAATATTTTTTGGCAATAAAACACTCACGTTCGACCCTTTAAAAAACAGACTATATAAACAGTTTTTGGTTGTCCCTAAAATGCGGAAAATCTGATTTTTGAATTTTCGGCCTTTTTTAAGAATTTGCAAAATGGAACTTTATTTTTTTTTTTACATCATAATGAGCTTTAATCCTAGTAAAAAATAATTTTAATAATTTTTTCAGTATAATAAAAATCAAAAAAAAACAATTCATCCCGAATTTTAGAATATTTTCAAAAATTCTGCATCTGCATTTTATGAACCAAAATTCCGTTCCGATTGTCCGCATTTTAGGCTCACTATCCGCTCCGGCATTTTAGGGACAATCCAATTTTTTTATATTTAGAAATTTTGAATGTAGTACAAAGCTCGGCGTGCTCTAACATTTTCAAACATGCTTTCGAACAATTTTCGAGCTGTCTTGTGTTTCTGTTCGTGTTTTCGTTAGCTTATTTCAGCTTTGTACTGTATTCTGATTCATTATGTGAAATAAGAACTGTTCTAATAGAGCATAAATTAAAACTAACTAGTACGCAATCTGTTCCTCGACTCTTTTTCAACTTTTCCTCTTCCTTTCCTCTGGAGAAAACAATAAAATAATGTTATTTTTTAAAAACTTTTCCTTTCTTAAGGAAAAGAAGAGATGAGGAAGATTAAAGGAAAAAAACGTAAGGTAAATTTTAATTTGTACTTTTACTGTTTATTTTTAATTTAGTTAGAGTACAGAAATTCAGAACTTTCACGCTAAAAATTTCGACCTCAAATTCTCTGCCCCAGAAAATCTTCTCTTACAAATTGACTTTGAGTTTTTGAAAATTGAACCTGAAGTATGTAAATTTGATTAATAACGAAAGTGATAACCTGTGTTAAAGCTATAATATTAATTCAAATAGCAGTTGGCAAATTATGCATGCCACGGATTTTTATTTAAGATTGAAATTTTGATTACAGATTTCTTTTTTGAAATTTTTCAAAGAGTTTTAGGATTTTATAAAAAAAAAATAAAAAAGTCTTTTTAATCTTAATGAATAAAGATTACCTGCTATGTTTAAAATCAAATGGAGTTGTCATAATTGGCGATACGTAATCTAGTTTTCGATTTTCTTTTTCGTAATAAATCAAAGTATTACGATCTTTTTTAATTTTTTTCACATATTGACCATCAGCGTCCAAATCGACAATATGTACTCGAACAACTGGATTATAAATGTTAACATCAGTTCTTAATTTGTCTGTTTGATGAACAATTACAGCTAGAATATTGGACTCTGGATCGAGCACTTTTGACTCGGGTTCTGAATCAATCTTTGTTTTGACTTTTCTAGCTCTACGCGGTGGTTTTTCAGTTAAATTTTCCTCTTTTTTATTTTGACCTTCTGGTTCGTAAGCATCATTTATGACTCCTTCCTTTACAACTTTGTCTAAAATTTCTTTTGATTTAGGTCTTTTCGCACGAGTTTTTTTTACTTTTTCGCTTTTTTCCTCAGTTTCACTAGGAATTAATTTTTGATCGGAACGTGCAGATTGTAAAGCTTTTTCATCATCAGTCTTTTCTGTCACAGATCGAGCCGATCGAGGACTAATTAAATTTTCTTCGTCATTTGTTTCTAATTTAATTAATTTATCTTTTAAATTTTTACGTAAATTAGTCGAACGTGAATTGGGTTTGGATTCTACCATTTTTAATAAGACTCACAATATAATAATAATAATATAATGGTCCTTGTTTGAAGAGGATATCATAAAAAATGAATTAAAAAAATTCTAAAAAAAGAAATTAAATTATAATTTTTTTGTATCCATGGTAACTAAAGGTTTCCTTAAATTGTAATGGTCTTTTAAAAGACAACCTAATTGCTTTTTTATTTTGAATAAATTAGAATATTTTTTAATTTTTTAAGTCATGATAGATTCGAAACGAAAAATTTGGTAAAACTCTGGCAATTTATAGGTTTCCTTTTTTGGACTTAAAAGTCATGAGTTCAAATAAATTATGCAAAAAAGGAAACCTAAAAATGTTGCCTTTAACCGGAAACTTAGTTTATGTGACCGCATTAAAAATTAAGATTTTAATTTTTGCTTTTTAATCCTGCATTAAAAATATCGATTTGTTATCCTATTTTGAATGTTTAAGTACAGTTAGGATTTTTGATATTTAATGCGGCTTTAGAAGTATTTTAGAATTTTAATACCTCGTTTTACAATAGAGTGACCCTTTAACTGAATACGAATTTTTTTATTCTAAATTAAAAGTTAGAAAAAATTTAATGTTACAGTGTTCGATTTGCAATCACATGTTGCAATACTTTTACATGTATTTCGAGGTCTATTGGAGGTCTTTTAGCTTCCATTAGCTGCAATTAGAGTTAATTTAAGGATGAAGTTTTAAACCATTTAATTAAGAATAACCTAATAACTAAAAGTCAACATGAGTTTGTACCTAATAAAAATTGTTAAACTAATCTTTTAGAAACATTGGATTTTTTAAGCGAAAGTGAGAATTTGAAAAAGGCTGTAGATTTTATCTAGTTTGATTTTTGTAAGGCCTTTGACAAAGTTCCTCGCAAGAGATTAATTTATAAGCTGAAACGTTATGGGCTAAATGAAAAATTAATTAAGTGGATAGAACCTTTTTTAAAAAATAGAAAACAAAGAGTTGTTCTGGAGCATGCATCTTCTACTTGGAAAGATGTAATTAGTGGCGTACTACAGGACTCGGTTTCGGGTCCCCTTTGTTTTGTAATTTATATAAATGATTTACCCGATGGTATTTTGAATATATGTAAGTTATTTACTGATGATACAAAAGTTATAGGACAGGGGGACGACATTGGAAAACCTTCGAGCTTGCAAAAAGATCTAGATTACTTGAACGAATGGTCTAAAAATGGCTAATTGAATTCAACGTAGAAAAATGTGTAGTGATGCATTCTGGATCAAGTAATCAAAATTTCAGTATTTATTAGTTTTACCTGAAACAGGACATAAACTTTTTGAATCAACTAAAGAGAAAGATTTAGGCGTGATCTTTACGTGAGCTTAGAAATTTAAGTAATGAGGATCGTCTAAAAAAATTAGAATTGACAAATTTAGAAGAGAGGCGAATGAGAGGAAACTTGATCGAGAAATTTAAAATAGTGAAGAAATTAGATATAGTTGATTGACACCATCTACTAAGAAATCTGTCAGAAAGTTACAATACAAGGAGTCATAATTATGAGTTTGAAGAGCAACTTGTTAAAAATAGCAAACTCAGATACAATTTTTTTACAAACCGTGTTGCAAATATTTGGAATAAATTACCTAATGATGTGGTTGAACAAAGAACATTAAACAGCTTTAAAAACAAACTTGATAAATATTTAAAAACAAATAATCTATAAATCACAGGTTAATATAGCGCAACTAATCCTTGTGCTCCGTTAAAGGATGATTTATTCATCCTTTTTCTATAACCTTATTTTTATTATTATTATTATTTGCCAAAAAAATTGCAAAATTCAAAAGCAAAAACTTTTGCGTTCTGTGACCTGGGGGTTATTTGTTATTTATTTGTTAAAACTTTTACTAAAGAGAAATAAACCAGGAAGTTAAAAACCGGAGTCGACTGACCGTCAGATTTAAGCCGTCAGCGTCGGTTTAACTTCCGACGCTTATTCGATCAAAACATTCGAAAATGAAAAAATATTTTTTTATTATTAACATAATTCAAAAGTAAAATAGTTCCCGTTCTGTGAGCCATTATTTATGTGATAGATTTGTTTTTACTTTAACCCAATTCACCTACAATAGGCCTCGAAATATATGTAAAAGTAAAGAAAATATGACAAACAGACTTTTAGAGGGGAGCCTTTTTAGAACCGATAAGAATACAAATAGTCTCTTCTTTATTCAAATAAACCTCTAATATCCCTTCAAAAGATCTCGAAATACATCTAAAAGTTTTTTAAAAATGACAAAAAGACAAAAAATAGGCTCTTTACAAAAGCCGCTAATGGAAGCTAATGGAAGCTAATAAATGCCAATTGACTCAAATAGATCTCGCTTATTAATTCTAATTATATTTTTCGATCGAGGATCAAAAAGTTTTATTTTGAGCTCGGCTAAGATTTAAGTCGTTCGTTGACGATACCTCTCATTGAAGACAGTTAGTGAAAAAATTCTTTGGTTTTATTTTATGTTAGTCGTGGTCATGAAAATAATTGAGCTTTTTCACGAGGAAGTAAAATACGCTAATAAATATAGAATATTGTGCTTGTAATGTATAAAAAAAATATCATTTTGGTCATTAAGTTTTAATTCATGCTGTCAGGAGTCTTGAGTGCGAGGGTCCTAAACCTCTCTAACCCTAACGCCTGTACTATTTATTTTTTTGTAATAATATAAATTTAACCGTCAACTGTAACTATTGACCATAACCGTTATCATACTAGTACTTTTATGTTAATTTTAGATTTCATTGTAAATTTTGTGAGAATTGAAAAATTCATTTTTTAAATTCTTCGATATTATCAAGAAAAACAATTGGATATAGTCCGATTGTAAGATGCGCTTGATTACGGTCGATATTGGGTTCTAAAGAAAAAAAAAGATATTTTTTTCTTAAAAAATTTATTTACAATTTAAAGACTACAAAAAACTATTGTCTCAATTTAAGTTCAATAGGTATTCCATTATTTGGATGTAAAATTAAATCACCAACAGGCTCCAATTCCTCGATTGTTCTAATTGATTTAAGCTCAAATTTTCTCAATATATTTGCAAGCAATACTTTTTCTTCCATTTGAGCAAATCTCTGTCCGATACAATTTCGTCTACCAGCTGAAAACGGTATGTATGCATATGGATGCCTATCCTTAGAATTTTCTGGTAGAAATCTCTCAGGGTCAAATTTTTCCGGATCGGGAAAGTACTTTTCATCTCGATGAATCATAAAAGCTGCAATAACAGCTGTTTCACCTTTTAAAACTTTATAACCACCAATATTACAATCTTCAGATATAACCCGACCAAAATAAGGCACTGATGGAAAAAGTCTTAAAGTCTCTTTAATTACTAAATCTAAATATTTTAATTCTTTCAAATCTTCATTTGTTAATGGTCGATTAGTTTGACCGAGAACAGAGTCGATTTCTTCATGTAATTTTTTTTGAACTTCTGGATGAGATCCTATTAATTGACAAGCCCAACTCGCTGCAGCTGCTGTTGTATCATGACCCTCGAACATAAACGTATCAACTTCTTCTCGAATATCTTCAAAAGAAATACTCGGATCTTCTCTTTTAGCTTTGAGTAATAAGTCCAAAAATGCAATGCGTTTTTTCGACATCAATTCAGTATCGTCCAAATCGGCATCACGCTCAAGTATTACTTTTTTGGTAAAATCATGCAAAGCTTTCAAACATTTTTTATACTCTTTTCCTTTTTGAGTACGCAAATAGATAAATTCAATCCATTCACTCGGATCGTAAAATCTATTTGTTACCAATTCAGATATTCTCGCTACAGAACGTACATATTCTGATAATTGGTCATGTTGGGCATTCACATTTTGACCCATGGCACTTTCTTAAAACACAATAATTAAAGTAAAAAATTTTTGAAAATTTTGAAAAAAATTTTGTTTATTTTTTACCGCATATTACGTCTAAAGCACATGCTTTTAAACGCTCGAAAATGTCAATTGTTTGCTTTTCTTTTACCAATTTAGCCAAAATTTCGACCAAAATTTCAGCTTGCTCATTCATAACGTGTAGAAAATCATCTAGAATTTCAAAATGAAAAGTTGGTGTTATTAAACGACGTCTAGTTGACCATTTGTCACCGTAACTTAAACACATACAATCAAAATATGCATCATTATTTTTTGTTGATTATTCTAAATTTACCTAGTTAAAAGACCAGTGCCAAGCCAAGGATGTAGAAAATTATACTGTACTGATTTTTGTGTATTTTTAGAAGAGGAAAATAAAATCTTTAAATAATTTTTTTTTAAATTAAAATATCAAAAAAATTTTGAAAGATTTAGAACAACTAACTTCAGCATAGTCTCCACGATGGAATATATAATTTGGCATATGACCTTTTTTATGATTAAAAAAATTTTTTCAGATTTAAAAATTTTTAAATATTTTAAAATTTTTTTACCTAACCAAATTCGCCATAAAGGCTCATTTTTATACTTTATTGAATATTCTTTAATTTGTTTGAGAAATTCTTTTAAAAAATTTAAAAAATGAAAAATTTAGTCTAAGTGTTAATTTTAAAACATACTATATTTTCTTTCTAGTTGATGTACATTACCAATAAATGGAAGCATAGGCAGACCTTTAAGTTTATTTACTGAATGTATTTTGTTGACATACAAAGCAAGCCATTTTAGAGTTTTAAGAACCAAGTTGGCTGTTATTAAAAAATATACAGCTTTTAGAAAAAAAGCAAGACTCAATTCAAGCATTATTTTTTCTTTTTAATTTTCAACTAGTCGAATTTTTTTCTCTTTTATCTTGAGGGTGTAGTTAATATTTACGAATAAAAAAAAATTCTTTTTCAAGTCATTTCAATTTTTATTTTTAATCGTTCGAGATTTTCTATGGAAATTCTAACAAAAGAAGTCTTAACATTTGTTGATAAAACTAAAATCAACATATTTTTTCTTTGTTATTGCTCAAAAAATAACTGAAGGGGTTCACATAATTTTATTTTATTCTAGTTATTTTTCTCTAGAAAAAGTTTTACATAATTTTTAGTTTATTCTTTTTTTTGTTTGTTAACAACAAAAGAAGTGTCTAGCTCTTCCCAGGTTTTTTTTTTTATTTACTGAAGCATTAGATCTTTTTTTAAAGCATATTAAAAATAAATTTGAAAATTAGTATTATCAGCATAATAAAATTTTTCGATAAACTAAAATTTTATTCTTTTTATCACAAAATAAGTCCGCTTATCTTACTTATCTGAAAGAGAACTTCAAAAATTATTTTTAACAATACAGTACACCTTAAATGTAAAAAATATTTTTCGCTTATTAAATTTAAACAAATACGCTTAAATTTTTAAAATAAACCACTGTAACTAAAAGTGGGAAATAGTTTATTTATTCATAAAGTGCTTTCCAAAAGAATAAGACCTAATATTTTTAATTCAATAAGTCGTATAGTACATTTCTGAAATAAGTAGACATGAGTTTAAAACACACTTTAAGACGGTCTTAAACATCCCATGTACAATTGCTTAAAACATCTTAAACAACTCAAGAACCTCAAGAAGTTTTAAACCAAAAAAATTGTTTTTGAATATCTGCTTAAGATTAATAGAATTTTTTGCTTAATCAATAAAAATCGTCTTAAACACCTCTTAAGCACCTCTCTATTTCAAAAGCTTTTTATTGCTATTTAACTTTTTTTAAAAATTCGAGCTGTTAAAAATTGAAAAAGCAAGACATTTAAAATAAACCTATAAATTTTGATTTGAATCTGTAATATTGTTTCCGATTTTATGAACTCTCAATTTTTTGAACTAAATTATGCTTTACAACCGAGGTTCATAAAATCGAGTATACACTCTATTTAAGAAATTTTGGATTTTTTTTCAAATATCCATGACATGTCAAAAGCTAATATTTTTTATGCATTGGTCACAAAATAAATTGATTCTGAGAACTTGGGTTTTTCGATTTTTACTATTTTTTTTGTAAGTAAGATAAGATTCTGAATTTTATTTCAAAATTTCACCTATCGTCAACCCTAATTTTAACTTCCTCTTGAGGTTTGGTTGAACCGATTGAAAGGTTCCTTCTCTTGATGATGACACATTTTCATTTCATGGAAAAGACCAAAATTATTAAGATTCACCCATTATTGAAGATAAGTAACCGAAAATTTTTCAGCGTCTAATCTCGGTAAAGACTCATCCGAAAATCTTTATTTAGAAATTGGAGGTCTGACCGGTTATGTGACCATCACTGGTCACTTATTATGTGACCAGATAAATTCATGTAATATAAAGTGTGACCAGAAAAAAAATTTTCTGACCAGGATATTACGTGACCAAAACATTTTGACCAGTATGATAAAGAAGTTTATATTTTAATTATAATCTAATTGAATTATAGTTTAAATGAAAAAAATATTAGTCTAATCTAGTCTAAATTCAATCTAAAATAATTTAATAAAGTCTAAGCGAACCAATTTTTAATTGTTTTTATGAGACTTTGCAACTTGCAACTTCAAACCCCGCTCTCCTTCATAAAATTGGTCACAAATTATTCATAAAACAGGATTCTTTTTCCACTCAAAATTTTTTTGACTTCAATTATTCGGTCAAAAATAATCCGATCGGACATTTTAAAATTTTTTGCCCAAGAGAACTCAAAAATATACGACATCGAAAATTTATAAATCAAAATTTTCTAAAAATATTTTAACTATTTATATCTATAAAAATCTTTAGAAAATGACAATGCATTGGAAGAAATTTTATCGGATGATATTTGCATTAACTTTAATCTTTATTTATTTTTTAATTTCGTAATAATTCAACATTTATTTCAAAAACTTTATCCTAGTTTTTGATCTTAAATATTTTCTTAGTATTTATAAATTTTTTTCTATCTTATAACTATGATAAAAGTTCATAGTCTTTGCAACATTTCCAATTTAATGAAATATTTCTTTACCAAATTTACCTATTTAAACTGTAAAAAGCTTCACTTGGAAAACAAAAATTGAATCGAAAACTTAAAAAGAAAAAAGAGATGAAAAATACCAATCTTTGCAAATAATATTATGCAATTTATAAATTATTAAAATTTCTTTAAAAAAAAAGAGGTTAATAGAATTCAATTTGATCTAGATAAATTTAACAGCTTTATTTTAAGCATTTCTAGTCGCTTAAATTAAAAGTAAAATGCTCGAAACATTAGGTCTTACTAAAAATACAACGTTTTATTTAATAACAACCGGAGTTTCCCTTATTTTGACTTCTGCGTAAGCTATTTTTATTACGGCCTAAAAAATTTTAGGGAAAGAGCTAAAATTTTTTTTATAAAAAGATTTGTAAAATGGTACAGAATGTATACTTACTTTTCGAGATTAGGTTTACCAGGACCAAAACCATTGCCAATAATAGGAAATCTTCATCAAGTTATAAAACGCGGTATGCCGTACAATGATTTAGAAATGACTAGAATTTATGGCAAGACTTTTGGTTATTTTGAAGGAACAACTCCAATTGTTCTAACAACTGATCCAAAGCTTTTAAAATCACTTCTAATCAAAGATTTTCATGTGTTTACAAATCGACGTGTATTGGCACCCGTTGAACCATTTGATAAATTTTTATCTTTAATTAAAGACGATGATTGGAAAAATGTCAGAGCTATTTTATCGACAACTTTTACATCTGGAAAATTAAAATCCGTATGAAATCAAATAAAACTACATTTCTCCCGAACTTACCAAAAAAAAATTTTTTAAATATTTTTCTATCCAATCGATACTTTGAGTGTATCCTTTTCGGAATATGGAAAAAAAAATTTTTTGATTTTTTTTTATATTCTGGAACAAAAACGGCTACACTATTCGGGAAAAATACAGTAATTGATTTATATATACAGTACAATTCTGAACTAAGTTAACAAGTTTCGAAGCCGGACTTAAGCCGATCTTAAACCGTATCGAAACCAAGTTTTGAAGCGGCTTAAGCCGAAAAAAGTGGCTTCGAAACTTCGGCTTAAGCCGCTTCAAAACTCGGTTTCGAAACCAGCTTTCAAATCTATGGTTTTTGAAAATCGGTTCAAGAGCCGGGCTTAAGCCGCTTCAAAACTTGGCTCTAGAACCGTTTAAGCCGGCTTAAGCCGGGTGTTAACTTAATTCAGAATTGTACTGTACATAAAATTAATTTTTTAAAATTAAGATGTCAAAATTAATGGTTGAATCTTCGAATCAACTTATGGAGCATTTGAGTGTATTTGCTGAAAAAGATGAGAATTTCGATGGTAAACAATATTTTGGAGGACTTAGTTTAGATGTTATTTGTTCATGTTGTTTTGGCTTTAGTATCGATTCAATTAAAGAACCAGATAATGAAGTAATTCAACATTTAAAAAAAATGTTTGTTGGCTCCAACACCGCAGATCCAAGACTATTATTATTAAGTAAATAAATTTTAAATTGAAAAAAAAGCCTATTTTAAAATGTAATCTTTTCAAGTATTGTTTCCCAGTTTGGCTATATATTTAGCTCAAAAAGGCATGCTCGAAGTAGTTCCAAGAAAATCACTTGAATTTTTGAAATCATTAACTTTTAGTATAATCGAACGACGCAAAAATAAAACAGAAGTAAAATTAAAGCACACAAAAATTTAGAGACTTTTAAAGAAAAAAAATTTTTTTTTTAAAGTTTAGAGAAGATTTTATTCAAACTATGATTGAAAATGAACAAACTTTAGACACTGAGGAAACGAATAGTCATGTCGAAGAAAATCAATGGAATCCTAAGGATATAAAATATTTACGTAAAAAATTATCACATGCAGAAATATTCTCACAAGCAATTATGTTTTTGCTTGCTGGTTTCGAAACAACTTTGAATACTCTAAATTTTATAGCTTATAATTTAGCTACAAATCAAGACGTTCAACAAAAATTGATTGATGAAATCGAACGTGTTCTAGAAAATCATGTAATTTCACTAATTAAACTAAAAAACAAAATTTAAAAAAAATTTTTTTTTTTTAATTTGTAGAATGAAAAAATAACTTACGAATCAGTTGCTGAAATGAAGTATATGAATATGGTAATTGATGAAACTTTAAGAATATTTCCAGCAGCTATTCGCTTGGATAGAGTGGCTAGTGAAGACTTTGAATTCGAAGGTATGAAAATAAAAAAAGGACAACTGGTTGTTGTTCCATTATGGGCACTACATTATAACAAAGATATTTTTCCTGATCCAGAGCGTTTCGATCCAGAGAGATTTAGTGAAGAGAATAAGAAATTAAGAGATAGCATCACTTATTTACCATTTGGTAATGGGCCAAGAACTTGCCTTGCAACGAGATTTGTTCAAATTGAAATGAAAATTGCTTTAGCCAATATACTTACTAAATTTCGATTTGAAACATGTGATAAAACACCAGAGAAACTTGAAATTGACAGCTCGGGTTTTGGTAGATCTAAACTTCCAATAATTCTTAAAATAAAAAAAAGACTTTAGGTTATTTTTAGTATTCAAATATTTTAATTTAATTCGAAATAAGATATTTATGCTTAATTTAGTTTCGATATTTAGTACAACTCATTTCTAATTTTTTTAGCTTTTAAAATAAAAAATATTTAAAATAAATATCATTAGACAGTTATTAATTTTCTAATGGACAAAAGTTAGTTCATCTTTAAGATACTTGAAGCAAAGCTTTTAATATGCGAGTAACGAAACGTTAAAAAGCCTAAACATGTTGAAAAAAACTTTAGGGATTTTCCTTTAAGCTTTAATATGGTGTATGATTTGGAAAACATGGCCCTAAAAGCTAAAAAAAATTGCCATTTAATGTAAAAAAATTGCCTTCAATATTGAAGGCATGGCCCTTTCATGTAAAAAATTACGTTCAATATTGAAGGCATGGCCCTTTCATGTAAAAAATTATGTTCAATATTTAAGGCATGGCCCTTTCATGTAAAAAAAATTACCTTCAAAGTCATGGCCCTGTATTTATTTTCTTGTAATTTGATTTTTTTCAATCCAACTTTAAATTAAATTAAATGGATTATTTACTAACAATCAATTAGTAAATTTCTTCTCTAAGAAAAAAAATAACCGTTTTTTAAAAAAAAAGGAAAGTTTTTTTCTATTATTTTTTTTAATTGTCAATTATCTTTTTTTTCAATTTTTTTTAAAACAGAGTAATTATCTTTAAATTTTTTTTTATTTTTTTTTTTGTAACCAATCAATTTTCGATATTTTGAAAATTTTTTACTGCTATCGAATCATATTGTTGGGTTTCCGAGCCAATCAGAATTTTTCAGTCAAAAACCGAACGGTCTTGTCTGGTTAATGAGCTCGTCGCTTCGTTCCTCGCAATAAGGTTGATCAAAATTTATGTCAATTAAATTTTAAAAATCGATTCGGTAGACTTTTTTGATCGGCTAACTTTTTCAATACATAAACAAACATGGTAAATTTTACCTTACCAAATTTTATTTTTTAAGTAGGGTTGTTAATTGAAAAATAAAATTTCGAAATTTTTGGTCTTCAAATAACTTTTTAATTTTTCAAAAAATGTATAAAATATTTCATTTAATTTTCATATGGATAAGATTTACTTTAAATTGAAATTTTGTGAAATGAAAAAAAAATTAGGGGCCTAATTTTTTTTCTTTTTTAAAAAAAGTTATTTGATTCAAAAATTTCAAACTAAAAAAATTTTATTTTCGTTTCTTAAAATTTTGTTTCTTTCATGTCAAATTGCTTAAAAAACGATGATTTTTTGGTCCAGAATTGGCCTATGATACAGAATTGGTCTTCTAAAATATAGTTTTTTTGTTCTTAAGTTTAGATAAACATTAATTCACAGTTCAAGGCTAAACAAGAACAAAAAAATTGTACTATAAAGTTTTTTTCTGGGAAACGAAAATTTTTTTTAGAAATTTTATTTTTTCTTTTCAAGATGTTTAAATTGAAATCAAAAATTTCAAGTGAAATTTAAATTTTGGTTAAAAATCTAAAAAGTTTTCACAAGTTCTACCAATGAAACGAAACATATAAATTAGAAACTTATTTCGAAATGAAAAAATTAACTTGAATTTCGAATTTTTAAACTTCGAAATAACTCGTTTTACTCTTTTAACAACCCTATTTTTAAGTAAATTCGAACAAAAAGTTTAAAATTATTTTTAGTAGTTAAAAAGATTTTTTTAAAAAAAGCGTTTAACAACGTTACACAAAAGTGTTAACATTTATAAACTTAAAAGCGTTATTCTTACAAAATAAGCGTGAAAAAGAGTCATAGCTTTGATGTAATTCTTAAGAGAAAAACAAAGCGTTAGGATGGTGAAAAAAACGTTAGATTGGCGAAGAAATTGTAAGGGTGGTGAAAAAATGTTTCAAAATAATTTAATAACTTCTGTATTCGAAAATTTTGAAATTCGATTTACAATTAAAAATAATTTTAATATATAAACGCATTTTTTCATCACTCTAACGCTTTGTCTTATTACTCTAACGCATTTTTTCACCATCCGAACAATTTCTTCTTTAATTAACGGATAATCTAACGAAATTAATTTTAATATAACACTTGTAATGTTAGAAATAAAAGAGATGTTACCTCTCAAATTTGATTTGTAAAATTTTAAATATTTTAATTTTTTTAAATATTGCATTTTTATTTTATTTATATTTTAAATTTTTAGTATAAATATGTTTGTTTTTTTTATTTTTAAATCATCAATTTTTCAATAAATAAAATTACAAAAAAATACAATTCAATCAACTGGTGTTGTTCAAGTGTTTGGTTAGTGGTTGCTCGTTTGATCAAAGAAAAGCAAAAGCTTCTGGAATGCGAAGTTTTCCATACTTAGGTGCTTCTGGAATACGAAGTACTCTATAAGAGCTTTTGAAATATAAAGTTCTTAACCCAGGCTTTGATAAGAGATATTCTGGTAAAGAATTAATCTTATCATTTAAAGATTTTTCTGATAAAAATTTCTTTTTCTGAAGAAAAATTACCCGAGTAATTTAATTGTTCCCAAACGTATAATTGGCGGTATTGGATAATTATCGAAAGTTTGGTAAGGTCTTCGCGCTTAGGAAAATTAAGGTATCAGAAATCTGATATTAGTTATAGTTAGTGTCCATTTAGCGCCAGTAAGGTCATACGTCATAACACACTTTCTAGCGTTTTTTTAAAAAAAGTTAAATTAAAAGTCTGCAATCGTATAATAGAAAGCTAAATTAAAGTTAACGGCGTAGATGAACATATTTACGAAGAATGTTCGAGCAGTGTTTTGTTTTTGTTCAAAAAGTTTTCGTTAACTTATTTCAGCTTTGTATTGTTTTTGCTAGGGTTGTGAATCCGAAAATAAAAAATATTTCGACATATGAATTGTTTTTTCGAAATTATTATTTAAATTCATGAATCTGTTTTTCGAAAAGAATTATTTGATTTATTAAATTTACAAAACTTTCGAAAAAGAAGGTAAATAGAAACAGTTTTCGAAACTTAAAACAAAATATCTATTGTTTTTATTATTTAATTTGATGAAATTAAATAGAAGTATGATGTCTTAATAAAAACATCATAAGGATTTAATCTGACTGAATATTCACCAAATAAATGGTCATTTAAAATAAAAAACTCAGAATAAAAAATTTGAAAAATAATTTTTTCAAAAATAAAAATTTTTGTTTAAGGTTTTTTCAGAATCTTAAAAATTTTCACAACAAACAAATTCAAAAATTTTGAATAACGATTTTTGAAAGAAAAGTCTGAGATATTTCTGGTCAAAAATGAGACTAGAAATCTTGAAATTGATTAAATGTGCCTCAAAAACTACTAGTGGTAAAAGGACATTTTTAAATATATATTTTCAAGATTATCAAATAAATTCGTTGTTGACATATTGGTACTAAAATTTAGAACATTTAAGTTGTCTATTGGGTCCCTACTTGCTATTACTTTTGAACAGTAAGTGATAAGCTTATTCTGCAAATTGCTACAAAATATAAAAAATTTGCTACACCAAAAATTCTGTATCTTTCCAAAATTTGCACGCCATTGAAAAGTGTTCTATATTCCTTTCAAAAGTTATTTTAATTTGCATGAATTGAAATGACGAATTGAAATTTACTGTACAGAGCCTTGTCTATGATTAAAAACGTTGGCTTTATTTTTGAAAAAGCCTCCAAAATTTTTGATAAACTTAAAGGGAAAAATTTTTTTTTGACCAAACATATGGATATAATATTTTCATTAAGTTCATTTTTTTTCATAAAGTTGAAAAAAAATTTTAAATATTGCGATATCATCAAAAAAGCATCATCCCGATTACCATCAGAACTCAAATTTAAAATTAATAGTAAAAATAAGCATGTAAAAACTTTTTTAAAAATGATATAGCAATTTTTAGAAATAATTTGATTTTTTTTGATGATATTGCAATATTTAAAACTTTTTTTCAACTTTATGAAAAAAAATGAACTTAACTGAAAATATTATATCCATATGTTTGGTCAAAAAAAAATTTTTGCCTTTCTAGATCCGGAATAAAACTCAATTTTATTTATTTTATATGGAATTAATCAAAATTTTTTCCAGTTTGTATCCAAAAAAATTAAAAATTCTATAAAAAAAAAATAATTTTTTTTGTTAATTTGAATAAATGAAGTGTTAATCAGTCTAGCAATATATAAGGGCATCAACCTGTTGATTAACCTTGAAACTTAATTTCTAAGGCTTTTAAGTAATTAATTATGGGTGTGCTTTTCTAAGAATATTTTAAAATTTGCGTTTTGTCTATTGTTCCCTTAAAAATCAAATTTCTTTAACATCTCAAGAGCAAGTATCAAACAACATCAAAAATGATCTTGAAAATTTTTGAAATTTTTTTTTATTTAAATTTGGGTGAAGTTGTTTGTGACAGGAGTGAAAAACCTTGAGTCAACCCGCTATTTTATTCAAAATCATAGATCCTCGATCAAACCACTCAAACCATCACCTTTGGACCTGTGCTGTTTAAAATTTAATAAAGTTTTTAAATAAATGAATAGAGGAAAATAAGAAAAATTAAAATTATATACATTTATTTATTAAAATATGTCAAAAAACTTTTGTTAAATATTATTACATTTTGTCCTCTTGTAAAATTGGTAATCTCGAAGGATCATTTATGTTACTTTCTTGTCTATGACGATTTATACTATTCGTATTTGTATTTGTTGATTGAGTTGAGTATAAAGTTGGTACTGATTGATGACGACCAGTGCTACCAAAGGATAATATTCTTGAGCCTATGTGTGTAATTTTCCACGAACGCAATTTTGTTTTCACTGCATTTTTGACCTTTTAATGTATAAAAAAAATTAAAGTTTCGAAATAAGTAGAAGAACAAAAAAATAAATACTTCGTCATTTAAAAAGCAATAAACAAAAGCGACCCATACACCTTGAGTTGCTTGTAGAAAAATATTGACAAAAAAGTAAATTTTTGAAAACGTTGTTTTCGGATCTGATGGTAACCAAAAACATACGGCAAATGTTGTTCCGAATAACGGAAATAAAACAAGTGTTGCTCTCGTCAATTTCCTTTGTTAATAATTCATATATTTAATTTTAAGCCTTGAAAAAAATCTTATCAAATAATTAACTTGTATTGAGAATATTTTGTTTTGACTGCGTCATTATGTGTTCTTAACTTTGTAATAATTACATACAAAATTACAATTAACAAAATGCAGTTTACCTTAATAAAAGATAATTAAATTATTTTGTATTAAAATTTACTAAATTAAATAAAATATTTTAGAAAATACCATAAGTAAAATATAAATTGGAATATCGATTAAGATTTCGTGAGCTGGATTGTATTCTGGCTTTATCCAAGTACACGTTCTTTTTCAGTTCGTAAATAAATAAAATTTTGTAAATAAAAAATTAATTAAATATTAATTTACGTATTAGATGAAGAGTAAGTTAAAATAGCGTAAGGAATTATTGGGACCATTGGTACAACTAAATTAATTTTAAAAAAAGATTATTTTTCATCAATAAACAGTGCTGCTATGGTGCTGTTTTTTTTAACTAAAATTTACTTTAAATTACCATATTCCATGGGTAGATAAAGTAGCATCATAACTAATAAAACACATGTACTAAATACCATGTCGCCCTTGTTAACGTGTTGGTAACTGATGCACTATACTTAATGCTAGAATCACATATTAAATGCATACATTTTTGAAAGTTTTAAATTTTATTGCAGATTTCGGGTCACCGTTAGTCACCAATACTTCAACAAGGGCGAATATGACATTTACTGTATGCCTCTGAAATCTTTCTTAGTTAATGGAGCTGCTTGATCCAGAAAGATAAGTAAAATTTGATAATTCTATGTAAATTTAACAAAGTAAAAGACACAACATTAATGTAAATTATCGGTTTTCAAGTAAATTTTGGTTTCAAGTAAATATAATCAGTTATGGGCGACTAAGTGATCACAAAAACCCTGTTACCAAATGTGAATTTTTTTAGTCAAAAATATGGTTTCAATTAAAAAAACGACAAAGAAAAAGTTTTCACATAAAATTACGACACTTGCTTCGAAAAAGTCATATTACCAAAAAAATTTCGACAAAAAAAACTAGTATTTGAATTAGAAAAATTCACATAATTCTTTTTGGATATGTAATGGAAATGCTTCAGTGATGGTAATGCTAATTTTTTCGAGGAAATTGCTGTAACATAAATTATCACGAGTAAAAATTGCTACCTATAATATTGGAACTTACAAATATTAATGTCACTAATTACGAGTACTTGCTATTAGTGACTTGTTCTTAAAATCGAGAAAATTCGTTTATTTCTTTTTTTCTTATTATGAATGAACAAGATTTGATTTTTAATCGGTAAAGTCCTGATTCCCTAAAATTCAATTTTATTTGTAATAGAATTTTTTTTATATCAGTTAAAATTAAAAATTTCTGAAAACCAAACTTAAGAAGCAAATAAAAATTGAGGAAAAGAAGCTAGACTTTTATGCCTGAAATCGTAGAGGAAATAACATGCTTTTTTTTTATTTTCCCGAGCAGAGCTCTATTGAGCAGTCGTTTCTATGTGTTTCGACAACCATTCATCAAGCTTGGCTTTAAAACAGTTGATATTTCTTGCTTCAATCAATTCATTTGGGAGCTGATTCCAATGGTTCACTATTCTATTTGTTAAAAAATAAAACCTCGACGAGCAGTTTTTGACAAAATCACGAACTAAAGTTTGACTATGTCCTCTAAAATTATATTTTCTGAGTGAACCACTACAATTCAGATTATACCTTTTTTAAATTAATTTACTCTAAACTATTAAATCTTGTACATCTGAATGAGATCACTTCGCAACCTTCTTGTCTTTGAATTCGTCAAATTCATTCTTGATAAACACTCATGATACTCTAAATTCCGTAGCTCGTGTAATAATTTAGTCAGGAAGAGTCAAAGAACAAAATGCGTAAATGTAATGCGTTACCCATGTCAAAATCTCATTTGAGATTCACACGACCATATTCTCATGAGATCTCAGTCCTCATTACAATACATTTACATGTAACTCTATTTGAGATCTCATGAGATTATGGTAACCAATTATTTCTCATGAGATCTCATTGAGATTCTTACAGGGGTAGTTTTTATTTTTACTGTACTTATAATAAACTAACCTATAAGCTACCTGTAATAAATTTAAAAAATAAAAGTGTATCTGTAAAGAACTCTTAAAAGATTTTTAGTAATTTTGTGTAAATTTCCCATGAATTTACGTATTAAAAAAAACAGTGCCTTAGCAGTACTAAACATAAATATTAATTACTCCATCCAGTAATAAGATACCACCATAATTTTATCTTGTTTGATGAATATGCAGCTACAATGACAGTAATCAAATAGACAGCTTCGATCATCATCCAAAAAAAACTACACATTAATGAATAATTTAATACCACATTAAAAACAATACATAAAAACTTTTAAATTATAAATAAAAAATAAAGTACTTTAATACTTAGTTTTAAATTTTATTTCTTACGTGATTATAATCCCAAAAACTTTCTTTTCTACTTAGAATAAATATGTAAAACCCAATGTGCGCTGTCGATTTGAATAAAAATGTGAATAGCATGTTACAATGTATCATATTTCTTATACATCTCAAAGAACTTCATTTTTATTTTTAATAAAAAAATTAAGTTTTTATTTAATTTTATAAAAAATTACCGTATGGAAAGAAAAACAAAAATGGCACATGATACAAAAAAGATAGTCACTGAAAAGCCTATAAAATTACATATGGTCATTAATTTAAATATTTTTTGATCATTGTCAATTTGTTGATTTCGCAAAACTAAACTCATGTATTGTAAACATGGAAAGTAATTACTTGATGCCCATGTTCCGTCCGATTTACAATTACGATATCCACTAATATTTGCTATATTTTGTAAATTTTTGAAACGACACGGAAAATAGAAGGTTGAATTAGGAGGCGTCGATGGAAAACAAGACAAAGGATCGGCAGTCGACTGACAATAATCTTTTTTAATTTTAATCGATAAATTAAAGGGACATGGGGATTTTAATTCAAAATATTGTTCTAAAAGAACCATTTTTTTGCGATCTTCATCGCTATTGAAAAATTTAGTCTCATTTATTTTAGAGTTTGTTTTATTAAGAGTTGTCTCGTTTTTAAAGCATGGTATCTCGTTTGAAAACATTAAAATTATTATGGTTAAGCTTAGAATTTTGAATGCCATTTTTAAAAATTTACTAAAAAAAAAAATAAAAAAAGATTTTATTTTAAACAAATGTTCAATTTAAAAAAAAGATACAAAAAGGAACTTATCATAAAAATGAATATGAATTGTAAGCTGCTTAAAATTCGTATTGGCTTGGAACCTTGATTTTATTTTTTTTTTATAAATCTTTCAACAATTTATTTAAATAAATACAAAAAGGAAAGAGAAAAGATATTTTTGAAATTGCAGCGAATTTTATTTTTTAACAGTTTATTTAAATATTATCAAGATAAATAATAAATGGTTTTTAATCAATTTTGCTTTTTTTTTTTTTCTAAAAACTCGATTGTATTTTTAGATTTTGTATTTATTCGACTTTAATTTTTTTTTACCGTAAAGTCTTTAAAAAACCATTAAAGGCGTGTCTACTCTTTAATTTTCGTTTTTAAAATATTATTTCTTTTTTTTAATGAAATAAATATTGAAGAATTTTCTTAAAGTGAGAACAAGGATATTCGTAGAATATATTATTATACAAAAATAGTTTTATTAATAAGGATCATGTAAGTTTTTGGCTAAATTAATTTTTAATTTTACTTTCATTTTTCAAGAAATGGTGCTAAAATTTTTTTTTGGTCTTAGGGCTTCAAAAAAAATGTTGGTAAAATTTTGAAAACGTACCACCGAGAGATTTCAGTACAAATGTTCGAGAACATTTTAGAACTTTATACAATTTATTTTACTTGATTATTTTTAAAAGGAATAACAATTCCGAACAAACTTTTTCAGCTTTTAAAAGCATAAAATTTTTTTTTTTGAGAAGAAAGACTAAATAATACTGTTTTTCTCATAATTGAACTTGAAGATAGTGATATTTCTAAAGTGATAAGCATTTTTGCATCAAAAAGAAACAGAAGAATGAAATTTATTTGAAAATAATTCAGAAATTTCTGAAACAAAAGGCGTTTTTTAAGAAAAAAAAATTAGGTTAAAAATTTTCAGTTTATTCTATTACCAATGATGTAAATTTTTTTAAATGCCAAATTCATTTAAGCTAATAAATTGAAGATCAATGATAAATTTTTTCCTTCAAAAATTAAATCATTTTTTAAATAATTAGAAAAAAGTAAATAAATTAATTATTTTTGAGACTTAAATGGGATTTAGAACCCGTTGATGTGTATATTATGATTTTTCAAATAAAAATTTCTTTTCCCTTAACATAAAATACTAAAAAAAATGTGATGTGCGGTTTCTACATGGATTCTTTTTAACAAGTAAAATATTTTTGCTTTAATTTACATTAAAATTTCTTTTCCAATTGTGTCTATGTTCATGACAACCAAAAATTTGGTTTTCACAACCAAAAATCAGGTTTTCGCAAACAAGAAAGTTTGAGATCGGTTCATAAGTAATTGAGAAAAGAGGTAAACCACATTAGGTTCCTAAAGCTCTTTAAATAGAAAAACATATTTAAAGTACAAAACGAGCAGAAAAGTCAAAGTCTAAATTAGGGCTGCACACTTTACTTTACTTTCATTTACTTTACCAAGTAAAGTAAACAATCTCCTTTACTAATTTTCTTTTTTAAGTAAATTAAGTAAAGTAAAAATTTACTTTTACAAGTAAATAGAAAAACGAAAATTTACTTGTAAAAGTAAATTCTTATTTTACTTTTTACTACTAAAAGTAAATTTTTCATTTACTTAATTTACTTTAAAAGTAAAAAAAGAAAATTGAAATTTACAATTTACTAGTAAAAGTAAATTTTCGTTTTTCTATTTACTTGTAAAAGTAAATTTTTACTTTACTTAATTTACTTAAAAAAGAAAATTTGGTAAAGTTGAATTTACTTTTAACTAGTAAAGTAAAGTAAATGTGCACCCCTAGTCTAAATCATTCAAAATAGCCTAAGAAGATAAAATTGATAAAAAGAATAAAAGAAATATACTCTTTTAGTAATCTTTTTTTAAATCTATTTAAATTATTAAAAATTTTACAAGATTTTTTGTAGTTTTGACCAAGAATATTTTTTGTGAGTGGAAATCTTTTTTTTGGTTGTGATTCCCAGATTAGGTTTTTCCAATTTCCAAAAAAAATTAGAGACCTGTCAAAAAGATCCTCAACCGACACTATTTTTGATTTGAATATTTTAACGTTTAAAAGCCCTTTAATCGTGAAAAAAAATTTAATTAAATAATGATACACAACTTCGATTAAGATTTATTTAATAAACTAACAAAGATTTTTTAATAAGTAATGAACTTATTAAACCTTGGTGTTTATCTTATATTTTGACCATACAGTCGTTGATTCTTGTATTTATAATGACCGAGAAAAACGTGGACAACTGATTTTCAATTATTAGAGATTTTTTTTGAAATAAAAAAAATCACTAATAAACGTTTACTTTTATCACGGAAATTCATCACGAGTTTAGTAAATAAATTAAAAAAGAAATTTGTAATGAAATATGATATTTCAAAAAATAAAAATTTTCTTGTGTAAATTGTAACGAATCGTTACAACTATAAAAGAATTAAAAATTTTAGATGAAATAATGGCTTCATCTAACAACAATTTAATTAGTTACATTACGATATGCAAGTGAAAACAGTTGCAATTTCTCGGTAACAATAACCAGATACCTTAAGTCTCAAGATACTTTTAACAGAAAAGAATGTGAACAAGGATCCAAATTGTTCACATTCTTCACTAGACCCGAATACTTATTCTAAAGGAAATTGAAATTTTAATTTTGTGAAATTTCAACTTGCCTGTTTTTATTAAGAAAAAAGTTAATACCTTTAGCATTTTGTATTAAATTATTCTTGAAAAAATAATTCATAAATTTTATTACAAAAAATTTTCACAATTTAGATATTTTCGTTTAAGGCCTATAATTTTAAAAAATTTATTTTCAGTTATTTTTTAAATGTTCCCGACGTTTTTAAAAGTTGTTCTTTTGAATTATTGAATTGACACCTTTTACGGATTCTTATAAATTATAAAAGTTTTATTATCAGTCCTAATGGAAAAGAGCTAAACATTAATCTGTTTTATGACTAAATGGAAGATTTAAAAGCTTCAAATTTAAACTTTTACAACAAAAAAATTTGAGTAAATTAAAAAGCTTTAATTAAAAGTTTGTTTGTTTTTTTTTTTAATTTTTAAATTCTTTTAAAAATTTAACCATTTATATAACATTTAAACAATTGTACAAATATATAAAAAAGAAAGATTTTTAATTAGACTTGGTAAGATAATTATTCAAGTGCTAGAAATGGACTTGATTTAAGTCTAATTAAATAACTAAAATTCGCTAATATTATAAAAAGAAAAAACAAAAAATAAAAAGATAAATTTTTTTAAAACTTTAATTAATACTAATTTAAAAAGAATTTTATTAGTTTTTGTTTTTTTGAAATATATATAGCATCCGATTCTTATTTCATTTAGATAAAAAATAATTTTTCCAGCAACCTTTTTTGTTGTTGTTGTTGTTAGAATAGAGAGCCAAATGAAATTTCTATTTTTCAGTTGAAAATTTTTATTGTTAATACAGGCAAATGAAAATATTTTTCTGAAACTGAGATCAAAAATTTTGGCAAAACTTTTTATTTTTTTCAAAAAATTTTTTTTATCAGCATTATGAAATAAATCATCATCGATAATGTCTAAGCTGTTGTAAATCAAAAGGAAAAATTGAGTTTTTATTATTTTGATGATGAAAAAAAAAGAAAAAGTAACATAAGATCAAATTTTTATTTATTTATAAAGTATTTTAATAAGTTTCAAATTTCAAATTTTTTGTTTAGATAAAAGACAGTATTAATTAGTTGATAGCCAATTGTTTCTCTAATGAATTCGATACAATTACATGAAAATTATGTAAGCATCAATCTTTCAAAAATAAAACTACATATAATCGATGACCAAATGGACTTCAAAATTGGTACCAGAGATCTTAAAATTAAACTAGAAAAATAAAAAATTCAAACAAAAAATTTTTTAATTTTTTTTCAAAGTTTGAATTAGACGAGCTAAAGAACCCTTATTTAATAAAATTTTAGAAATTGAAACCAAATAGATTAATTTTGTGATTTACTTAGTTAAGAAGTAAATTTTAAACTGAAAAGTCCAGAGGCCAGTTTAGTTCCTTAAACTTTGAAAATTCTCTGTTAAGTTTGATTTGATATTTTTTTAAATATTTTCGACTAAAATTTTTATTAAAAGAAGATTGAAACTTTTTTTTTTAAAACACAACTTAAGCATCTTAAACAGCTATCTAAATAATTTACTGGTATCATTGCAAAAAGTAACTACCGTAAAACCTCATTTTTAGTACCAGTTACAAATTGTTGTTTCCAGTTTTGTATCATGTCACATTTCTATGTCTGTATACATTTTTTGATAGTAAACTATGACGGTACAAATCATATTTGTATACCTAGCAGTCTCTAATTTTTCCGAAGAAACACAATTTTTTTAAAAATTATCTTATTTATTTATTTATAATATAAAAATCTTAATGGCAAGTTTTCTAAAAAAGGGAACATTTTTAGTGGATGAAAAAATTGAAACCACAATTTGAAATATGTTAATAAAGCTAAAAATAGCGGTTAAAAAATTTTTTTTAATATTTTATTCATCCCCTAAAAATGTTCCCTTTTCAAGAAAACTTGCCTAATTTATAGTTATATATTTATAAGATAATTTTAATGATTTTGAAAATTTCTTTTTGTTACCATGGAATAAAAAGTGAGCTGTTCCATGGTACAAAAAATAAAGTTGATTAATTAATCGATTTTGAAGGAACGAAATTAAAATAAATGAAGAATCATAAAAAAAGAAAGATTAATTTTAAATAATAAATTGATAAATTTCTGAAAATAATATAAAAAAAAAGATATTTTTATTGATACAAACATAATTTATACCGTCACAATTTTCTATCAAAAAGTGTATACAAAAACACCATTGGACCATGGTACAGAATAGAAATTTTCGTCTTCATTCCGGGAAAAAAAATGAGGTTTTACGGTATTCTAAAAAAGAGGTACAAAAAAAGCATTAAAAAAAAGAACTTTTTCATGAAGTTGTAAAAAAGAACTAATTTAAATACCATTTAAAAGAAAGTATTCTTTCAAACGATATTTAACCAAAATTTAAAGAAGCCCAACTTAACTCTTGTTTTTAATTCATTTTGTTGGACATTATTCAATAGCTTAAAAATAATCGGATGTTTTGGGCCTTTCGATTTATTAAATTTAGAATGGAACCCCTCCACATGATTGTTAGTGCGATGTCCTATTGTGGCTGAGTGATTCCATAAGTCTAAAGGATATGCACCAATTAACCATTTTTTCTTAAAATAATTTAATATTTTTTTACAGCTAACTTGCTCAGGCTTACAACTTTTAATTAAAACAAAGCCTTGATTAACTAAATTTTCTGGGGACAAAAGCCAGGCATTGAAGTTTTTAGCTTAATACTCTAATAATTTTTTTTTAGTGATTTATTAATAATGCTTTTTTTTTAAAGCTTATTTGAAATAGAAAATTTTTAAAATCATAACATATAGTCCATTTTTAAATGGGATTTTTACTAATCTTTTATTTGTTCCTTTTTTTTAAGTCTTTTTAAAAAAATCTTTAACTTTTTTTTGCAAATATTGAAATCTTATTATTAGTGACATTTTTTGCTTAAAAATCGAATTCTTTCAATTATAAAAATATTTTTTAAATTACTTTAAATTTTAAGAATTTAAAATCGATAAATTTGATTTGAATAAAAAATTAATGTTGATTGATCAGGTGTTCAACAAACAGTGGTGGCTTAAAAGCTTGAATTTTGTCGGTTTTTAGATTTGAATTTAAATATTCTAATAAGAATGTTTTTATTTTAACATTTTGCTTTAAAAAGCAAATTTTTTTTTGCTAAATGATATGAATCCACAAGATTTTTATATTTTAAAATTGAAAAAATATGTTCAAATGCTTCAATCATTTTTTGTTCTTGTTCTTAAAATCGTTTCTTAATGTTTGAAAATAAAGACTCAATTTTTAAAAATTAAAATATTGTGTAATTTTTGTATATGTCAAGCTCTTATTGTCTCTGAAATATCTTTAAAAAATAACGTTTTTAAAATTTTCGAACAAATATTTTTTAAATTTTATCGATTTGTTTTTCCAATCAATTTTTTGTCATAATCAAAAATTATAATTGCTTAGAATGTTATTTTTGAATGATGTCGTAAATGTTTTTTTATTTTATAAACTTAAAAGTCTTTTTACTTGCCTTACTAGTCTGTAGATATTTACTTTTTGTTATAATGTTTAAGGTGAAAATTTCCCTATTACATTAAGTTTAGCTTTTTAATATATTATTTTTCCGTAAAAAAGAACATTTCCGATAGAAGAATGGTATATCAAAACAGTATTTTTGAAAAGAAAGCTTTACTAGTTTGAGTAAAAACCGAATTGATTTTTAGAAAGCTGGTAAATTTTTCGATTATGTGTCTAGGGGTCGATTGGGGATCAATCCGAAAATTGGGGATTCAGTAGGGTTGTTTTTTTACAAGTGAAAAAAATGTAATTTTCGAAAAAAAATAAAAAACAGTTAAAGAAAATTTAGTAAATTTTCAGGAATTTCAGAAAATTTCACACTTTTGAAAGCACATTTGCTGTCTAATAAATAAGTGGGATCAATTAGTTTTCAAAAAAGGGTGGTCAGTGTTTTAGTGGGACCCATTTTTTGAGTAACAAAAATATTCTCTATTTTGATGCTTAAAATTTAAGAAAAATTACAAAGCTTAATTATTGAATTTTAGCTAACTAATGCTTTTAATTGGTATAATATTTGTTTTTTTTTTGTTTTTGTGAGCTAGTGTAATGGTGTTTTACTCAATACAACACCAGGAGAAATTTGTTGTTATTGATTGAAAAATTTTTTGTTGAAAATTTTCTCACCAATCACTGACTCGAACTCACAAACTCAACAACATTTTTGGTCAATAATTTAATTGATTAAGGAATGAAATCTGTATCCTTAAAAAATTATATATTTTTTCATTAGTTTTTAAGAGTAGAATAGAAATATCATTCATTTTTAAATGCTTTTTTCATTTTAAAATATTTCAAAAATTGTCAAAAAGTTTCAATTTTGACAATTTAGTCTTCCAGTTTTTATGACGTCAGATAACGTAAGATTTTGAGATTTTTTACATCAAGGTTAGAAATTAATCACTACCACTGTAAACAATTTAGACATTTTTACTTAGATGCAGGGATCATATTTTTTTATAGCCGATGTCGAGTCGAGGTTTAGTAGCCTCAATGTTCAGTCTAAGACCTTCACTTTTATCCGATTTTTATTTACGGCTTGATTTAAAAAACAATTTTCTTTTATAAAAGCGAGGTGAATCTATCTTTCTTATAACTGCAAAATCAAATTGACTTTATTTTATGGATCTAAGATGAACCTAAATTTAAATACAGTAAACGCTGAATCTTTATTGTCCGTAGCAGAGATAAACCGAAACATAATTACAGTATGACTCATACTCTTTCTGGAAAAAAAAGTACCATCTTAAGGTCGAAACTTTAAAAAGATAAGGGTTGAGTTTCGTAATAAATTTTTAATTCGTAAGTTGGTCTAATTCGGTCTAAATGATGAGCTGGACAAAGAAAAGTAGTTTTATAGAACAATTTTTTTATAAATTCCAATTATTATTTAAGTATTTAATTTTCAATGAGCCACACTAAACAAAATTATAGAAGTTTACGAATTGAAATTTCCTTACTAAACACAAACCTAAATTTTTATCAAATTTGACCCAATGGTTAAAATGTTTACTCAGAAACTTCAAAAATTAATTTCGATCAAATTTAAGCAACAGAAATTATCAAGATGTTGTACACAAGTCTTCTTAATGAGATTTCACTTGAATTATAGCATAATGGCATGATGTCTAAGATTTTCTGAAAAGATCTTCAAAATGCATAAATAAAATTTTTTTTACCTAAGATTTTGATCATACGTTTTTTGTTGAACATAATCGTTACATATTTACGTATTTTTACGTCGCAACTAATACAATGATGAATTAGTAAAGAGTTTTGTTCAGAATAGTAAACAGTAGAAAAAAATCAGTAAAATTGTCTAAAATACATAATTTATTTTGTGAATAGTATTTGACAACTTTACTGAAATATCAAAAATTTTGGGAAATGCTGTGCTTTTAATTTGATCGAAATAATCTTTCCTTTAAAGGAAAATAAATCATAAAACCTCATGATTGTGAATAGGCAAAAATCTACCAAAAAAGGCATTCAAAAAAAAATATATCATTTTATAACAACCCACGCTTTAAACTCTATTTACGGGGAGATAAAAAAAAAACTTTATCTAACAATACCAAAGTGACAATTCTATTGTAAAAAATAGGCAAAGAATTTATTTAGTGATTCTTTTTAAAATTATAAAAAATTATGAAAAAAAAAAGTTTGGGATTTTTAAAAATGAATCATAAGATTTTTTCTATATTTACTAATTTTAAGTTTACCTTTTTATATTTTGTGCTGTGAAATGAAAAACTATAAAAAAAAACAAAAATAAAATAATTTTTTTTTTAGTTAATTTTCTCTATTTAAAATTTTTTAGAATTGTTAAATAAATACAGAGAGAATGTCTAGAGCAACAAAATCAGGATTGGCTAGAGAAGCCCATGAAAAAGTATTGTCGAAATATGATACAAAACAAGCTCAGGAAGCCCTTGAATGGATCTCAAGTTTAATCGAAGAAGAATTCGATTGTTCTGGTGATTTGGAAAATTTTCAAAAACAATTACGTGATGGTCAAAAATTGTGCAAAGTAATCAATAGATTAATACCGGATAAAATAAGAAAAATTAACACTGGAAATTTGGCTTTTAAACTAATGGAAAATATTGAGTTATTCACACGAGGTTGTAAAGATTATGGCCTAAACGATGCGGAGACTTTTCAGACTGTCGATTTATGGGATGGTGAAAATCTTCATCAAGTTTGTTTATGCATACATGCATTAGGTCGTAAGGCACAAAAAAATGGTTTCAAAGGACTTGGTCCGAAAGAAGCTGATCGAAATGAGAGACAATTTACTGAGGAACAAATGCAAGAAGGCAAAAAAGTTATTAGTTTACAATACGGATCGAATAAGGGTGCCAATCAAAGTGGAATTAGTTTTGGTAATACAAGACATATGTAAAGCAATTTTAATTCAAATTTTTATTTATACATATTGCCAGCGCTTCAGTCTAAGAAGAATTAGTTTTTTGTTTATTTTTTCTAAATAATAAAATGCTTATATATTTTTAAAATTTGTTTATTTCGAAAATGTCTTTTACCTTGAACAAATAAAAAGACTTTGTTTGATAAAAAACATTTAATATCTAAAAAAACAAAGTCTTTTTCTTGGTGAAATGTTTTTAAGGTCTATTGTAATAGTAAAAAAAAAAATTTGCCTATTTAGTTTCTTAAGGATTTTTTTTTTTCGAAGAAAATACTTAAAAAAACATTTGAACTAAGAAATTAATGCATCATCCGAACATATTATAATTTCCGATTGATTTGATGCTTTTTATTTTTAATTTTTCAATATTTTTAGGTTCTGTGTGGTAATAATTCAAATGAAAATTGAATTAGTTTTTGTAAATTTTACACAATTTTTCGCTGGTAAAATTAATCTTCCGATTCTTAGGTTTTCTAATTTAGCAAGCTAACTCTTTGATTTTAAATTAGGGTTGCTTTTGCAACACTTTTTTTCCACGAAACAGATTTTACTCTTTACTGCATGCTCTTCGTCTTTTGCAGTGCGTTCCCTCTAAAGAGTGTTGTTAGCTCATCTACTAATCTACTAGCTTGGTTCCTTGCTTCGGTATCTACCAAGTTTATTCATTCATTAACCTTCTCTCTAACTTTTCTGGAGAGTTTAGGTAAATAGGCGACATTAAAAATAAAGATTCGAGTTTCCCTTAGTCTAAATCTGCTAACCCTATTAGCATCTAATAATACATCGTCATGTATTACCACTTCTGAAGTTCAAAATACGGATGAATTTTCCTGAATCAACGTTTAGTTTCGATTCATCCATATGAACTTCTTTTTTATTTTCTTTTTTAGCCATCTTAGATTTGGCTATAAATTCAGCACTGTTAAACAAATACTCAACCAAAGACTTCTTAAGTCAACTTGATTATTCAACACTTTCAAACCAGCCGTGTTGCTCTAACTCTGAGCAATTCTTTAAATCATTTTTATCATTCTTATATAGATAGAAAGCTCTAGAATGTCAGCATCTCGAAGATTCTTGCTTCTGAGATACGTGTCAAAAATATGTAAGAATTGTTTATCCAAACGCATCAGCTACAGAGCTGATAGATAAGTGATACTACACTGTAATTTATTTAGGTTGAAATTCGCCTATTTGCAAGACGCTTTTATGAGAAATTTGAAAAAAAAATTAAAAAAGTTCAAATTTAAGGTCATTTTGTAATTTTTTTTTCCTTTAGACAAAAATAAATTGAAGCAAAATTAAGAAATTTATATACTGTTGGCATTCTTTAATTCGAATATCGATTATCCGAACAATTTGTTTTTCGAACCAAATTTTTGGTAAAATTCGACTCTCGAACCAATATAACAGTCTTAGTTTGAGCAGTACTGACATTATTTAAAATCTAATTCAATATTGAAATTTTAGATAAAATCTTTTAATATTAGTATTTAAAGCTTAACAAAAAACTTGAAAAATTATTTTCTTGTAAAAAAACTTGTATAATTTATTAATCCGAACTAGTTTTAGGTATTCCTAGAGTGCCCACTATACTTGACAAAAAAACTTTGAAATTTTTTGCGGTCTAAATACATTTCTTTTGAAATTTACTCTCTATTGTTCTTAATTGTCGTTCATTACGTGGAATCGGCTGCTAACCCGGACGCCCCATCTAGATCTGCGACAAAGGACTGGCTTAGCCGACTTTACGCTATTTTATTTTTCAGCTTTGAAAATTTTCAAAATAATATGACCCGATCATCTGAAACGAGCACCATAATACATTTTTGAACATTAGAAAAAAATTTGTTTTTATCCTGTGATTCTTTTTTTTTTAAATTTATCAGGTGTAATCGGCATAAAAAAACAATTCAATAAAAGATCTCTGGTTTAAAAAGCTAAAAACCTGGGTCGACATCTGATTGAAATTCGGCCCTGGTTTAACTTCTCACGCTTACTCGATCAAAGCATCAAAAAACGAAAAAAAATAATTGTTAACGGTACAAAAAGACCAAAATGAGCAGGATCCCTCACCGCCTCCTTAAGACAAAGAACAATAAAGACTCAAGAGGGTCTCAAGCAGACCTCAAACGGTACGTAAAATACATGGAAAAGGCTTGCAAACAGCAAAAATACCCCAAAAAGAAGGCTTACCTTTTTTGAAATCTTTTTAAAAATTTTTTGTTATATATTAAAATTTTTAGCTACTCTAAAGATTTTGTTCACCTTCGCAAAATTGACCAAATATTCCAAATAAATAGGTTCTTCTTCCACTCATAATTTTGACAGCTTTATTTGATTTTGAATTATTTTCTAGAATGCAATATTTCTGTAAAAATTTTTACTAAAAAGTATTAGAATAAATAAAACTTTTTTTTGGTGACCAGTTTTAAATTTAAGTGATCAGTAATACCAAGTTTTTTTGGTCACATAACAGGTCATACCCAATTGAATTCGGAAACGTTCTGAATCTAAGGTTATGGTTACTCTTTATAAACCATTTTCTAAGAATCTTAACGAGTTCTTAAATTTTTTGCTTAAGTTTTTGGGAATTTTTATTTAAATGGTTTTACCGTGACGTCAATATCTAGCTAAAATCGTACGATTTAAAATAATTAGATTAAAATTGTCGTCTAGTGATCCAAAAGCCTTTATTTTACCTTAAAAATAGACTTATCTCAAAGATTAAAAATAACCTTGATTCAGTAAAATTTTTAAAGCAACCTTTCTGTCGCATCCTTAAAAAGATATTTATACTTGTTGATATATCTTATAAAGATTGTGTAAATTTTAAATTTTGATTTTAGATAAGCACACATAAGATTTTTTCTTTTTTTTTTGTAAATATCAAATTTTTATGTAAGTCTATATGAAACCAAAGTCTAAGAATAATCATGTGATTTATTTTATTCTAAATAGAATAAGAAAAGACCTCTAAATATCGACACAAGGTGCAAATACACTATTTTTATAAAAAAAATTTTTTTTTTTTAAATTTATTTTCGGTAAATTTGTAATCAAACTAAACGAATATCAATATTCTAATTCTTAATTCCATTTAACTGTAACCAAATTTTTTAATCGTTCAAAAATTCTAACCATAAATTTTGAAATGTTTTCCTTAGTGTGATCATTTTTTGACATTGAAATTTAATCTCTAATTTAACAGTTAATAATAATTTGTTACGGTCGTCGAGAAAACGAAGAAGAAGAAGAACATTTCATCAAATCGAGCATGAAATGTATTCAAAGAACTCTAAGATAAATAAAAACATATAGAAAAAAATAGTCGAAAATCTAAATTATCTTTATTAATTAATAAAAAAAAAATCATTAAAATCATTATCTACTTTTATAAAGTATTTAATTTCAATTTAGTTTACAATTAAAAAAAATCTTTTTTTTTATTATATTTTCAAGCAAATTTTAAAAAAATAATAATAAAAAAAAATCTAGAAAAAAAAAATGTCTCCAGTTAATTTTTCAGCAGCTGATTATGCAGTCTTTGGCGTAATGTTAGGAATAAGTGCTCTAATTGGGTTTTTTTATGCGTTTAAAGACCGAAAAAAAAGAAATACAGAAGAATTTTTATTAGGTGGTAGAAATTTGCAAATATTTCCTGTGGCTATGTCTATATTGGCTAGTTTTACATCAGCCATTTCAATATTAGGATTTTCTCAAGAGATGTATAGATATGGTACCATGTATTGGCTTATTGGTTTTTCTTATTTTTTAACACAGCCTTTTGCTGCACATGTTTATGTACCCATGTTTCATAAGCTCAAAATAACAAGTGCTTATGAGGTAAGCTTATTCTCAATTTAAAAATATTTAATTTCTAAAGGTTAATTATTTAAAAAAAGTATTTAGAATTAAGATTTAATAATACTGTACGTGTAACAGCATCATTGATATTTTGTCTTCAAATGATTCTTTACATGGCAGTTGTTTTATATACTCCATCAGTGGCTATTCAACAAGTATTAGGCTTACCTTTATGGGTGTCCATTTTAATAACTAGTGTTGTATGTACTGTTTATACTTCAATCGGTGGAATCAAGGTAGAATTAATTCTGAACTTTTATAAAAAAATATTTAAACAAAATTTTTTTTTCTTCAAGGCTGTTATATGGACAGATACGTAAGAAAATTTAACAAAAAAAATTTTTAAATTTTTGGTTTTAATTTTTTTTTCAAAATTAGATTTCAAGTTATTGTAATGTTTTCTGGTAATTACAAAACAAAATTAAAATTTTTGAAAAAAAATTTAATTGTATTTTTATTTATAAAAAAGGTCTTTTTGCTGTTATAATTAAAGGTATAATTAAAGTAGGTGGCGTATCGGAGGTATGGCAAAGAATATACGATTCAGAAAGAGTAGATTTTTTTGAGTAATTTAAAATTTTATTTTTAAAAAAAAGTTAATTAGTCAAATTTTGAGAAAAAAATTTTTTTTAGTTTTAATCCAAATCCATTCACGAGACATACTTTTTGGAATTTGATTATTGGTGGATTTTTTACTTCCCTTACTGTGTATGGTAGTAATCAAGCAACTATTCAACGATATTTGACAATGAAAACTGTCAAAGACGCTCAAAAGTAAGTTAAAATTTTAAAGATTTATGCTTAAAATATTTTCCGCGAGTTTTAAAAGATTTAATTTTACTTAAAACTCGTACTTTAATAGGAAAGATTTATCAGTAAAATTTATTGAGAATTTTTCGCGCTTTGCAAATATATAATAAACCTATAGTTAACTAGCAACGTGACTTCTTTTTTCACGTTAAAACTAATTTGTTTGATTCGATTGAAAATTTTTTGGTTATGGTTTAATGGTCCATTACTGTAATTATTAAATTCTTTAAAGGAAATCCTTTTGAAATTTCTGAAAAAAGTTAAAAGAAAAAAAAATTTGTTGTTTAAAACAGGACTTTTTCTTTGGTTGTAATAAGGGTCATTCTAAAAATGCTTAATAGAGAAAAACTTGAAATTTTCGTACAATCTTAAAAAAAATTTCATGATTTTTTGCAAAAAGTCATTAAAAAAAAGTGCATATTTAGATAACGTGAAAAAAAGTAGAGATGCGTTTTTCTAATAATTCTAAAGATCACGTTTTTTTTTAAGATCCAAATTTTAAAGATATAAAAAAAAATTGAATTTCATAATAGTGTGGCACGTTCGAACTTTTCAGTAAAAAAAGTGTTTTCGAATTGGGGTCGAAACTTTAAAAAAGTTCGAATTTTTCAAGGAAAATTTTAGCAAAACGTTTTTTTTTTGAATATTTTTTCAAAAACCATTAGATATTCCCAAAGGCATTCTTTCATGTGAATTAAGCTTTCTCTTTTTCCAGTTTATAGATATAAGTTTTATCAATTAATTACTTAAAAATAATATTTTTAATAATTTACTTTTTATTAAAAGGGCTTTATACATAAACTTAGTCGGAACTTTTTTAATATTAACAATCACATGCATAACGGGACTAATCGCATTTGCTGTTTATTTCAAATGTGATATTTTATCATCGAAACAAGTATCCAAAGGTGAACAAATATTGCCTTACTTAGTCATGGATTTACTTGGCAAACTACCTGGCGTACCAGGCCTATTTGTTGCTTGTGTTTACAGTGCAGCTTTAAGTACTGTATCATCAGGTCTTAATTCACTAGCTGCTGTTTGCTTAAAAGATTTCATACAGCCTTTTTGGTATAAAAATAGAAGTTTATCCGAAACAAAAGCGACAAATATATCGAAAATTCTAGCTGCCTTATTTGGGTTATTAACAATTGGAGTAGCCTTTTTGTGTGAATATGTAGGAGCAACTGTTTTACAAATTTCATTGTCAATATTTGGACTATTAGGTGGTCCATTACTTGGAGTTATTTCCTTAGGAATGTTTTGTAAATTTGCCAATTCAATCGGAGCTTTTGTAGGACTAGTCCTAAGTACAGCTATTAATTTATGGATTGGAATAGGAGCTGTTTTACACGGTAAACCACCAATACCTAAACCAGTAAGCACAGAAGAATGTGATTTAACAAGAGTTATATTTAAGACATATTCCAATTCAACTTTAATTCCATCAAGTCAAAATAATTTCAAGTAATTTTTTCAAATTAAATTTTTAAAAAGAAATAGATTCAAATTTTTTTTAATAATTGTTTTAAGTATAACTTATCTTTATCGTTTGTCCTATTTGTGGTATGCAGCTTTGTCATTGTTAGTTTGCTTCATATTTGGTATTGGAATCAGTTTAGTAACAGGACGAGTGGGTGAAAATCAAATAGACGATAATTTAATTTTTAAATGGAGTAGCTTATTGTGTTGTAAGAAAAAAGAAGAAAAGAAGGAAAAAACAATGCATGGAAGGACTAATTATGGTATTGACATGACTGGTGATTTTACCGATAAGAATGAGCATATTAAAATGAATTATCTTAATCAAGATACAATAGTTACAAGATTTTAATTTAAAGTGTTTGTTTTCAAAAATAAATTGTAAATAATCTAAATCTTTATTGTTGTCCAATGAAAATTTCAAGATTTAGAAAAAAATTGTTTCAAGTGACCCCACAGTTCTTATTGAAAAATAAAGGAATTACCCAATAAACAATTTAATTCTAAAATTATAGTTAAATTAACCAATTAAAACATTTAAGGTCAAAAGTTGAATAAAATTGAACTTTTATATAATATTATATTTTAAAAAATTAGTAAAAATAAGATTTAAATTTTTAAATATTTTACAAATCTTGTGTAAAAATTTCCTTGAAGATACTAAGTTCTTAATTAAAATAAATAAAACTTTGTCGAATGAGTTTGAAATCAGCGCGGGCGTTCCACAGGGTCCTGTTTTAAGTCCACTCCTTTTTCTCAATTTTTATAAATGATTTTAAATTTTAATCGCTTAAAGGAGGCTTAAAATATCTCCTACAAAATGTAATTACATAATTTTTTCGAGAATACAAGGAAAAAAAATTTAATTTCAAGCTTAACAACCAATTTATCAACTATAATCCAAAGCCAACTTTTCTAGGAATTACATTTTATAAAAGGTTAAATTTCAAATATCAAGTAGAAAAGGCATGTTAAAGTTTTTTGATTTTTTGTTTTTTTTTAGATGGATAAAATCACTCTGCAAAGCTTTTAAAGCTACTTTTGGCGATTAAAAAAATTGTGGCTTGCAGATTTGCACAGCATTATAAAAACCTAAATTAAATACGCAATTAAAATTGCACAAATTTTTGCAGACTTAGCCAACAGGTGCAGAAAATTTTGTTGCAGTAGGCCACAACTTTTTTAATCGCCAAAAGTAGCTTTAAAAGCTTTGCAGAGTGATTTTTTCCATCTAAAAAAAAACAAAAAATCAAAAAACTTTAACATGCCAGTAGAAAATATTAGAAAAAGATGTTTATATCGCTTAAACTGTCTTATAGTCTTGTCTCAAAAATCATGGTGTCTTAATTTGAAAATTTTAATAATATTTATCTTCCTCTTTTTCGATACATTTGGATTACTCGTCCTTTATACTTTCAACCTTAACTAAAACGAGAATAAGAAAACTACAAGGTATACACAACAATGCAATTAGAATAATTCACCATAAAGATTTAAAAGAAAGCGCCGCTTCATTAAAAGAGATTTCTGGTTTCAAGATAACAAATTTTAAATAGTAAGTATTTCGACAGTGCTATAATAAACAGTAATCCCTTTTTAGAGGTATTAATGGAAGAATATAACAGTATTTGTGAATTAAATCCAAAAAAATACCAAACAATCTTGTGCGATTATTTTGACTAGAATTATATGATTCGTATTTTTTATTTTTTTTTAAATGTTTTTTTTTCTTAATTTCAGACTATGGCTTATGCTGGTGTCAATTAAATAAATAAATTAATTAAAAAAAGGATAAGATAAGTTTAGGAACAAAATGAAAGAATGAAAAAATTGAAGATTTTACTTTTTTAATTTTTTAATGTACAAGTCCAAAGGGACTACCACGTTATGTGGCCAATATCAATTTGCTCATTTGGTGACCAGCACTGGTCACATAAATGTGACCAAGGAAATAGGTGACCAATATTTTAATGAGTTTGCATTTAAATTTAAATATTTTACCAATCACATAATTAAGTGACCAGTGTTAATAATTATGTTACCATTCTTTGTAGTTTTGTGACCAGTTTTAAAACCTTCAGTCATTATTTTTTTTCTATTGAAGCTAAGTTTTACTGAAAAACTTGTTTTGTTCAAATTTACTGTTTCATTTTGTTAATCATTTATACAACAGAAGTTTAAAATTTTTACTTATGTTTGTTAGATATTAAAAAATTGTTTGATCATTTAGTGACGATTGTTATTCATTTTGTGACCAATATTCCTTTTATGATCACCTATTTCCTTGATCACATAAATGTAACCAGTGCTGGTCACTAAATGAGCAAAGTGATATTAGTCACATATTTCATGACTACTTGGTCACATAACGTAGGAGATCCAGTTCAAAAACTAAAAATGGGTAATTTTAGTTAGAGAATTTTATTCTTTAACGATTTGATATGCCTTTTGCGTAATTTTAAAAGTCGAAAATTTTTGCCTATTCAGTTGTAATACAAAAAAAATTGGACATCTCAACTAATAATTTAGTCGAAAAAACATCCAATTTTATTAAATTTTTATAAAACTATTTTATTATTAGATCTTTTAAAAAATAAAGAGAACCAATACTCCTTAGACCCTATTTTTTTGTTAAGTCATTTTTAGTTTTGTAACCAAAACAAAATTATTTGAATTCGACTAAAAAAATTCAATATTCAATTCAAGACATTTTAATCGGCATTTTATCTTTGAAATCATTAATGAATCAAAATTACTCAACAAAAATGACTTTAAAATTTTTTAATTAAATATTAATATACACGTGCAAGTAAAAAAATACTTAGAATAAAAAAAAATTTAAATTTAGTCTCTTCGATTTGAAACAGACACTTAAAAATAAAAAAAATTTGAAAATTAATTTTACAAAAAAAGTAAAAAAGAATGGCCCTTGTTTGCACACGTAAGTCTTCATGTAAAAACTCGCCATTCTAAAATTAATCTACATAAAAAAAATTTTTTAAAGTTAGTAATGAAGTTCCAGAACAACCAGTTGTTTCTCAAGTCTCTGGTCAAATCTATGAAAAACGCTTAATTTTAAAATATATTGACGAAAATGGGACTGATCCCATGAATAATGAAGCTCTAACACCCGAACAACTTATCGAAGTTAAAAGTAAGACTTATCTCAATAATTCAAAATAAAAAGTTTAAATTAATTTTTTTGAAAACAAGCTAATCCTTTGGTTAAACCAAAACCACCATCGGCTACTAGTATTCCGGCTTTATTAAAATGTCTTCAAGACGAATGGGATTCAGTAATGCTTCATAGTTTCACTCTAAGACAACAATTACAAACAGCTCGACAAGAATTATCCCATGCTCTATATCAACATGATGCAGCTTGTCGTGTAATCGCAAGACTAAATAAAGAAGTAACTGCTGCTAGAGAAGCCTTAGCCACTTTAAAACCACATGCTGCTGTAAATAACAACATACAACCACAGACCATGTATGCAGCTGAGACAAATGAAAATCGTCCTGTAGTCGAAGAAGGCATCTCGGAAGAAGTAGCTCAAAAGTTACAAGAAAAATCGTCTAGTTTGACTCAAATGAGAAAACAAAAAGGAAAAAAAATCCCTGAGGATTTAGCCACAATAGACGAGATTAAAAATTTTAGTTGTATCGGATCACATACAGGTCTGCATAGTGCTAGTATAACTGGAATAACAGCTTTAGATATAAAACTAAATGATTCCAATAGGATTCTTACTGGTGGAATGGATAAAACAGCAGTTGTTTTTGACAATTCTAAAGAGCAAATTGTCGCTACATTTAAAGGCCATACTAAAAAAATAACTCAGGTTATTTATCACCCCGAAGAAGAGACGTGTATTACAGCAAGTGCTGATTCAACTATTCGAATTTGGTCTGTACCAGTGTCTCAACAAGTACAATTTTTAAAAATACACGATTCCTCTGTTACTGGTATTTCGCTTCATCCATTAGGCGATTATTTATTGTCTTGTTCGACTGATGAACATTGGGCTTTTTCGGATATTAGAACTGGTAAAATGTTATTGAAAGTTTCATCAGCGGCCAGTGCGCCGAGTGCTGAAGGTGAACCACAATTAACTGGTGGTAATCCAGTTGCACTAACATGTGCTAAATTTCATCCAGATGGTTTAATTTTTGCCACTGGTACAGCTGAATCAGAAATTAAAATCTGGGATTTGAAGACTAAATCAAATTTAGCCAATTTTCCCGGTCACTCAGGTGCAATTACAAGTCTTGCATTTTCTGAAAATGGTTATTATCTAGCAACAGCAGCCGAGGACTCAGTAATTAAATTGTGGGATTTGAGAAAGTTAAAAAATTTCAAGACTTTAGAATTAGAGGATAAGCATGAGATTAGAGATTTAAGTTTTGATTTTAGTGGTTCTTATTTGGCATGTGCTGGCACGGATGTTAGAATTTATCAAGTTAAACAATGGGATTTGCTAAAAGTTCTCGATGATCATTCCGGCTTGGCCACTGGTGTACGTTTCGGTCATAATGCTAAAACTTTAGTGTCTTCTTCATTGGATAAATCAATTAAAATTTACTCAGTTTAGAGTATATTTTACCTGCTTGTTTGTTTTTTTTTCTCTATCTCTGTCGATTCAAATTAATTAAATAAATTTTGTTTTAAAAATTTTGAAATGTAAAAAAAATTTTTTTTCAAATTTTTTTAAAGCTTCAAAAACTTGTAAAAATAAAAATTTTCAAATTAAATCTCTTTAAGAATTTTAAATTTCCGGAAAAAAATTGATAGAATATTTGGCTTGGATTTTATTTCAAAATTATTTAAATTTTGGTATCCATATTTTTACAAAATCAATTACATTTTATCGAGTATAAAATACAATTCTGATCTAAGTAAACAAACGAGTTTTTTGTGCTACTTAAGCCATCTGGGAGCCTCGGTTTCGGAGCGGCTTTAGTCAGGCGTCGAAAGCTGTTAATTTAGTTATCTGTAATATAATTACAGATAAAAATTAAAATTGGATTTTTGAATAATATGCTTTTTAAAAAAAACGAAATACAGTAAAAATAGTTTTAAAAAATTTTTTGAAAAAAAAAAATTCATTTTTTGATATTCGATTTTCGCTTTCTTAACTTTTTTTTACTCGGACAAAGAATATTGGTAATATCGAATAAAATTAAAATTAAAAAAAATGTAACCAAGACTATAATAGCAATTATTGACGCCGTTTTAATTATTCTTTTTGTTACAATAAGCTCAAAAGATTCATTTTGACATTTTTCACCATAAAACGACTTAAAGCAAATGCATTTTGACTTTTGATTTTGAACAGTGCATCTTCCCTGTGAGGAGCAAGTTTCATTTTGACATAAATCAATCTCTTTTTCACAAAAATCACCATCATAATAATTGCTTGAACATTCACATTTAAATGAACTTTTATTAATATGAGTACATGCACCGTCATTTAAACATGGATTTGATGAACATGGATTTAAATCTTTATTACATGAGTCGCCAAAAAATCCCACATCACAATCACATTTGTATTTATTTATGTTTTTTAAATATTTACATACACCTTGATTTGAACAATTTGTCAAACAACCGTTCAAATCCAAATCCATTTTTAATATATCAAAAACTTTATTTAGATCAAAGATTTCCAGAATGATACTCTCATTATCATTGACTTGGGCTAAAATGTTCAACAGAATATTTCTGCTTGATTCTTCTTTAAAGCTTGTATTTAATTCTATATTTATTGTGCTATATTCTTCTGTATTTAATGGATTTGTTGTATTTGTATGTACGTGTGTTTTAATTGTATTGAATTCTAAATTTATAACGTCATTTTTAGTAATTTGGTCAGTGGAGGTTTGTGTTGTAAACTCATTAGTTGTGAGTTGAATTTTCTCATCAAAATTTAAGTCTAAAATAATATCATTTATTCTTCCATTTAGTTTATATTCTTTAATCAATATTTGCGATGTTAAGTTCCAAATTTTTATAAAACTATCTGCACCACCAGTAATTAGAATATCATCTGTGATGTATTCAATAGCCGTAATTGTCTCATTGTGTGCATCGAAACTATAATCTAATTGTTTCGTAATAATGTCTAGAATAAATATTTTTCCATTTTCTAAACCACAAGCAGCATATGGATATTTAAGAGCTTTTAATATTATAGTAGGTGTTTCTGGTAGCACATTGTACAATAATACTTTAGAAGATTTGAATACTTTAGTATTCGTATCGCAGCCAATAATTAAATTCAAATTAAAAAATAAATCAAACGATCTTATCATCGAAAAACAAATTCCTTGAGTGATAGAAATTTGATTTAAATCTGTCAAACTCCATTCCTTTATTACTCGATCAGATGATATACTCATCAAGATTGTTAGATTAAATATTTTTAGGAATTTAATACTTTGATTGTGCGCTTTATCTACGTATTTTAATTCTAGAAAAGTTTCAGTATTCCAAAATTTCAAACTTCCATCTTCCGAGGCACTAACCAAAATTGTCTTATTAACCAAAAGCAAATCATTTATTGATTGATTATTATGTTTTAAAATTTTTAATTCGGACATATTAGTATATTTCCAGATGTAAATTTCACCATTATGTGCACCAGCAGCTAAATAATTTGAGCCGATGAGCTCTAAAGATTTAAAATTGACCGGTCTATAAATTGTTTCCACTATAGAGGTCATGTTCCATATATTAATAATCCCATTATCCGAAGCGCTAATAAAAGTATTCTGATAGGTATCAACTTTTTTTAAAAAAAGCATTAAGTAGACAATTAAATTGAATTCAAACATTTTTCAAGCATTAGAATTCTGAAATTTTTTACAAAAATTTCAAATGAAAAATTGATTTTTAAAATTTTACTAAAATTTTAAAAATCAATTTTTCATTTCAATCAAAAAAAACATGAGTATGGTTAAGTTCCAGAAAGAATTTTTTTTTATTATTATTTATTAATGTGAAAACAATTAAATAAGTTTTAAAATCTTATTTGAACAAATGAAATAACACATTTTTTTCTATTAACTAACATTTTTTTCATTTTTTTATTAATATTTGCTCAATAAGAAACAAATATTAATAAATTGAATTTTCCTGATTTACTCTAATTATTAGTAAGATTCTTGTTAACAATCGATCAAATTAAATTAAGATTCTTCGGAATGAGATTTTTAAATTTAGCACTCAAAGGATCGAGGTGTCAACTTGACCTCACTAAGTTTTGTCTGCAATAACTATTCCGTTTATACTAGATATATGTTTTTAATCCATCCCTGTCACCGATACTGTTCAATCTTTTTTAGCCCTTACCGACACCGTTCCATATTATTCCACCGCCACCGATACCGCTATTCGGGTTCCCTCCGGTACGCGCTACCGCTCCGTCATAATTTCTCCGTTTTATCCTCCGCTCCACTGAGTAACCGCTCCATTGGAACATCCCCGGAGAAGTCACCGTTCAAAATTCTCCCGGTGACTCCCGGTAATCGTCCCGCCGCTGCCCATCACTAATTAAATTACGCACTTGAAAAATTTTGAAAATTTAAAATAGAAAAAAAATCTTTTGACACATTATCTACCAAGGGTTTACGGTAAACGCCGCATTTTCAAACTAAACTTAATTTTTAACTTGATTTCTGATTTAAATGCATGGTTTAAAACTGAAAGTTTAGTTTTAATACCGCATTTAAAGTATATCCGAAAAAAATTCAAAACAAAGGAAAGATAGATGAATGGGATAAAAGCGAATTTTTGTTTTTTAACCCTTGAGTTAAATAAGCGAGTGAATAATTTTTTTGCATTCTCATTTTAATTTTTAAGTAGCGTTGTTTTCCGGAGATGATTACCAATTTACCATCAAAAAGACTGTGACTGGCTTGGTAACTTGTAAAGTTATATTTTAAATTGGTTTTAAATACATACATTTAATAGATAATGCGATTTTTTATTACCGATAAGAACATTTTTTTGGAACTTCAAGGTCTCGTTCAATTGATTTTATTAAGTGTTTAAATCTGCTTCATAAAACATGAATAATTTTTAAAAAAATCTTTAGAAAGATCATTTTTTTGGCCAAATTTAATTATAAAATTCAAAATCGATATTAAATTACCAAAAATATAGTCGCGAATTCAAAAAATTAGTTTTTTTTTTTGTTTGAAATTCAGCATATTTTTCAATTTTTTTTGAATAAGAAAATTTAAATTAAAACAAGGAAGGATTTGGGTCTTTTTACCAAAAAAACTGTAAAATCCCTCAAACAATTCATTTTTACGCATTTTGGTGTTGCTCAAATTTTCTTAGAAATCAACAAAATTTATGATCTTTCAGAAAATATTTAAATCAGTCTTGTTCATAAGTAAAAATTTTAAGTCATTTAACAGAAAAGTCAAGACTACTTTAAATTTTATTTTTTTTAACTTGACTTTAGCTACAAAATTTTCGAAGTCGATGACTTAACTACTATTTTTGAGAATGTTTTTTTTGTCATAGAAAATGTATAAAATTAAATTAGTTTCATTCTTATTATATAAAATTTCAATTTTTTCTTAAAGCCCAGAGTTAAGAAAAAAGTGAAATAAAAGCAAAAATCTATAAATTTAACTGACTTAATGAAAAAGAAAATTGAAGCTAAGTCATTGACTTGACTTAAGCTAAAAAAGTTTTGAATTTAAGTCTTTTCATGACTTTTTTTAAGTCACTTATAAACAACTCTGTTTTAAATATTCATAATTCGACAAAAAATTCATCTCCAATAAATGAAATAATCGCTGTTAACCAGGGACAACAAAAATTGCGTTTTTTAAAGCCTAAAAATTGTTGAGGAATTGCGTTAATTTTGAGTCAAAAATTGCGGGAAAAATTGCGAAAAAGTTGCCGAAATTTGCAAAAACTTTCAATATCCTATTAAACTTCAGATTTAAGACAAATAAACAATACTTATCCTTTATCTGCGTTCAAGGATGATTTATAAGTCCTTTTTCCATAACTTTATTTCTATTATTTTAAACTGAAGAGTACCAAAACGTAACTTATTCGAACGGAAAAAGTGATTCTAATTTTATAAACCAGTTTTTATGTTAAAATTGATAAACTTTTCAAAAAAAGAAAAAAAAGTCAGAATACTATACTTGCGCTTGAATAAATAGTTTAATTTAAATTAATTAAATTCAAAATTCTAATTTTATCAGAAGTTTTACTTCAAAAGGTTCCTTTTTTTATCTAGTACCCACACTTAAGTAAAAAATTTTTGAAGTATACTCAGTCTTTTTGTATCCATTTTATGTTGCTCTCTATCCGGCAGAATATGTAGTTGATTCAAATACGTTCGAAATCCGACGATAAATCTGTTCGGTAATAAACAATTTTAGTGCAAAAATTGGAAAATTTTTCTAATGATAATACGAACATTTTTATGTTCTTTCATAAAAGAAAAAGCTTTTAATTTAGCTTTCAAAAAGTTAATTTAATTTTTTTACCTTAAAATAGTAAAATTAATACAACCTTAAAATTCCATTATTTTAAATTGAAATAATTTATCTTGGTGCTTTAAATTGATTGATTCGCGCGAACTGATCACAAACTTTAGTTAACCAGAGTTACCTTAACACGGAAAATTCGACGATATCTTACTATCTGAAGTTTTTTTTTTAACTAATAAATTAAAAGCCTCAAATACTAAAATATTAATAGGTCTCAATTAAAAAAAAAAATTTGAGTGGAAAAATTTATTTATTTTAAACTTGATTTGATTTTTTGTATTTGATCATTAACTCTTCCTAAATAAATAAAAAAAAATTTGTTATATACACCCGCGTGGTTTCACTTCTTTCCACCAATTATCCGGATAAAAATACTTTTGAATTTCGTATTCCTGATGAGGAACAGGAACGTTTAAATTATTAAATTTTATTCGCGTTAGCTCTCTATCGACTAATTGATACGGAAAATTTTGATATTTTAAATATAAATGCGGAAATAAACGCTTCTCCCATCCAATACGTTCAACATGAGTGCCAATTTTTTCAAAAACTGTAATCTCAGCACTCACTGTTTTATAACTAACAACATATTTACCTCTTCTTGAATTATAATAATAATTTAAATCGGCTTGTTTGAAAGCTTGATATAATTTTGTTTCGTCGATAGCGGCCAATTGATGATATATAACACACATGTCTATATTTCGATCCCATGGTAAGGTTTTTTGAAATTTCAAGGCACCCCATAAACTACCATAACATAAAAAATAAGTAATTTCTAACTTATCTAACATTTGTGACATTTTTTCTGTGAGCTCTTCGAATAACTTTTGAGTATATTCGTCATGATCACATGGTGGCTCTTTGAAAAAGGCCTCTGGATGCTTGTACCACTCTTCATCATTATCAATTGAATTATCCACTAAACGTAAAAATACAAACACAACAAGCATGCAGCCTAGAATAACAGCTAGTTTTCGGTTTAACCGTCGTGGAATATTAATTCCAAACACCCTAGCCATTTTAACATAAAAAATTTACTTTTTTTTTTTTTTTGAAAATTGAATTTTTAAAAAATTTTCTGTATAGTAAATATTTAATTCATAATTTTTCTTATTATTGTGACGTAACGGTTTATATATAATATAATAATAAATATCTAACATTTAAAAAAAAAATTTGGTTAAATTTAAAAAAAAAAAAAATAAGTTGTTTTTTTGTTTTGTTCAACAAGGTAGAGGATAATTCATGCTGAAGTTAATAAAATATCTAAGGAGATGGAAGAAATTAATTTATTTACTTGTATTTAAAGTAAAATTTGAATATAATTTTTTTTTTGATTTTAAATTCAAAAAGTACATTAGTTACAAAAAAATTTCCTCTTGAAATATAGAAAAAAAAACAGAAAATTAATTTTTTAAAGCAAAATAATAGAAATTATAAAATAGGACAAAATTTTACAGAATTTATAAAGTAAAAAGCTTTTGAAAATACCTTAGAAAAACGAAAAGAAGGTAAATAGTTTTTGTGGTATTGATTTTTATTATGAGTTTAAATAAAAAAACATAATCTAAATAAAATAGTTTTTGTAAAATGATTCTTAAAAAAATTCTAAACCAACATGTTTACTCAATTTTAGATGTTTTGACTCGGTATAATGTCATAAGAACCATTTTAGACCCTATCTAAAGAGTTATTTAGATAAAGATATTTAGTATTAGACTTCCCGAGAAAAAAATGTAAAATACTTGCCATATTTTTCAGCTTTCAAAAAGAACTTTGATAAATCATATTTTGAACTATTTAAAAATTGACTTAAATTTTTCAAAGTTTTATTAAGGTGCCTCAAATCATGAACCCTAGTTTTATAATTGCTCTGATAAAAATCAACTTAAATGTTTATAAAAAAATTTACCAGTTACTTTATTAAGAAAGATAAAATTAGCCTTTGATGGGCCTTATGACTGCTGATACTATGTCCTATCCTATTTTAGGGTCAATTAAATTTTTTTTTACGTAAAATACGGTAAATATTTGTATTTTAACGTCACATTAAAATCCAGAAAATTTGGTTTTGGTGCCACAAAAAAAAATATTTTTTGAATAGATCTGGTTTTTAAGGGTTCAATTTAATCCTCTTAAGCCCAAATAATTTAATTTTTTTTGAGGCGCTAAATCTTAATTTTCGGACTTTTAGTGCGACGTTAAAAAACAAATATTTACGGTAACACATTTAAGAAATCTTAAAGTGTGAAAAATTAAGCTGCCTCAAAAAAATCCTAGTTAGACTTTTAGTGTTTTAAAAACCTAACAACTCCTCTAAATAATAAGAGATTTTAAGTCAAACTTATTTATTTAGTATTTCAATTAAGGGATTTAAAAAATGTCATTTTATAAATTCAATTTTTACTTTTTTCGGAGGAATTTCTTTTGGAAATTTTTTTTTCCTTAGTAATTTTTTTAAAAGAAAAAAAATTTTGGTTTTATTATATTATAACTAATAGAATTCTTATAATTTTTGGCAACTAGGATTTCATAATTTGAGGTACCTTAGTAAAACTTTGAAATATTCAAGTATTTAAGTAGAAAATAAATTTAAAGTAAAAATATTTTTGTCAAAAAAATAAACATTCATTTAAGAAACTTCAAGGTTTAAAGACTATTTCAATTAAAAACCCAATTAATAGAAAAAAATTCACAGAAATTTAAAAACATTTTAGTAGAAATTATTTTCGTCCAAATTTCTTTTTGAGATAATTGGTTAGCCACAGTGAAAAAACTGATATCTAAAATCACGTTATTTATTCATGTAAAGGATCGCTTCCGTGTGTCATACGATCTTTTTTACCTTTAAATCTTAAATTTTTCATTTTAAAACCATTAAATAGTAAACAAATTTTTAAAATATTAAAAAAATTTCATGAAAATGTCTCACGAAAAATATTAAATCACGTTTACTACAACTTAAATAACAAAGGTGAGTTTAGAAAGTACAATTTAAGAAGTCATAACAAGTGTTTAACTCGTGAGCAGGTAAAAAATTGTCCTTCAAGATATAACTTTTTTACAAATAGAATTGTGAACCATTGGAATCAGCTTCCACAAGAATTGATTGAAGCAAAGAACCTCAATAGTTTTAAAGCCAAGCTTGATGAATGGTTGTTGGAACATGTTGAAGCGACTGCTATAGCTCAATAGAGCTCTACTTGAGATTTTATTTTCTCAAGTTGCAGTTTAAATTACTACTACTACTACTACTTTAATTTTATTACTTTGGTGTATGATAGTAAAGAAAGCACTCTATTATCTCTTTATTTATTTCTTAATTTTCACAAAGAATCCTTTTATTAGAAAATATATGAATCAATATCAAAATATAATTTTCAATTTTTGTGATTTACTAAAATCAGATTAGTTAGAATTAAAATATTAACTAAATACTGACTAAATAGGTGAATAAAGGCAAGTAGTGTGTTAGTGTTTATTTTATGACTTTCAACAAAAATCTTTCTGGTGTCTTAAAATAACTTATTTATATCCCATTGAATTCTTATGAATGCTCATCAAAATAAATTAATTTTTATTAAATAATTAAAACACTAGTTAATTTTGCTAAATATAAATGTATTATGTATTTCCCATTTACACAGTACTAATTAAAACTAACTTGTACGATTGTTTTCCTTTGCTCTTGTCCTATTCTTCTTCGACTCCCTTCCTTTCTCAGGAAAGGAAAAGTTTCAAAAAAATACATTACGGTAAAACCTTGTTTAGTCCCGGGACTCTATTACTTTTTCCCTACCCCTATTAAACTCGGGTATAACTCCATACTTTTTTCAATTAAAATTAGCCCAAAGATTCCGTATTAAAGAGATTTAACTGTATTATCTGATCTGGTGATAAACATTAAAAATATACTTTATTCTCATTTGCTTTCATTCGTATTATGTTTTTGAAGATAAAAATTAAATGTGCAATTGAAATTAAACTCGATCTTTACGCGATTTTTTTAAAAGAATATTTTCTAATGAAGGAAAAGTTGTCCAAAAAGAGCTTATTTATTTTAGAATTTTTATAAAAAATTTTTTTTCAATATGGTTTACAAAAAAGTCAATAATCTTAATTTAAACTTTTATTAAAATAACTCAAAAAATATGTTTTTTTTTCTATACTTTATTTTAAAAAACATATTATTTTGCTAAAAAAAATGATCTGATACCAAAGAAAATACTTTTTCCTCATTTAAATAATATTCATACCTTTTGCTATTAAAAAAAATTTAAACTTTTCAAATTTATCTACCGTAAGTTGGCTGCCGTATTATTACTCGAGTGTTTAAGGTAAATATTTTGATTTTCTAAGTATTTTTTATTTTCATGGAATGAATTTCTAAATTACGTAAAAAAACTCAGATCTTTTTGTTACATAAGATTTAAATTTTCAAGATAACGCAATTTTCTTTCACTAACTCTATCCGAAACTCATTTAAAAAAATTTTTGATTCTGTACGGATTTTCCCCCTTTTAAAAAAAATGCCACTAATCTTTTTCCCAATCAAAAAATTCTGAACCAATTATAAGTAATTAAATTAAAAGAGCGAAAGATAACAATTTAACTTTTCAAAGTCCTCATCCGATTTCAACAATTTACGCTTTCGATGAGTACTATCTGAAAATTTAATTATTTATTCATCATTGACCGATTCGCTCTGACTCGTAATCATAACGAGTGAGTCATAATGTTTTGAAAAAAGTTCTGAAGAGAAAAAAAATATGTTAGGATAATCCTAATGAAATTTTGCAGTTTTGTTACCTAGTTTGTCAACTCTAATTTTATTGGGTTGGTTTTTTCTAATACTTCTCTGGAAATTTTGCGTAAAATTTTTACAACGATTTTTTTTTTCAAAACAAAAATTTTTTTCTTTTTTTCATGAATTTAGTTTTCTAATGATATGTTTATTGTAATTTTATCATAATTGGTTCAAAAGATATCTTAAAAAATCAGTAAAAATTTAACATTTTTTTGTCTAGTTAAGAAGTCTAAGTCAAGTGGGATCAAACTAAATTCAAAAGATAATTTTGACAAGAACATTTATTATAGTGTCACAATTGAAGGAATTTTTTGGATGATTTCGGTTGAACAGAGCTTATTCAAAAAGACATTAAAAAATTACAAAAAATTAAAACTTGGGTCCGGAATATATTAATGATGTCTGAATTAAAATATCTTATTTATTCTTGTCGAAAAAAAAATTTAGTCGAAAATATCAAAGTCGAATTTTGACATTAATTAATGTATAATCAAATTTGTCAAAATAATCTTGTCGAAAAAAAGCATATTCATATGAAAAATATCTGCAATAGGATTTTTTCAAAGCTAAAAGGATAAGCTTTTAGGACCTTTATAGGACATAAAATGGGCACATTTATTTTTTGAATTATTTTAAAATAAAAAAAATTCTTAAGTCATATCTATCGGAATTTATCCAAATAATAAAATCCACAGACAATTTTAAAATTATATATCTTAGTCACAAAAAAACATTATTCCATTACTTTGAACTGCTATAAATCTACTGTTAAAATGAATTTAAATAAAAATTCAATCAAGAAACGATGCTGTTGATAAATTTGATATTTTCAAAGTGCTCACACGTAAATTAAAAAACAGTAAGAAAAAATGCTTTTAAACATATTTAAAAACGTTAGCGATTAAACGCACCTAGAATATAAAAATTAAACGCGTTTAATTGGATAATAAGAAGAATACAAGGCTTAAGATTTCAAGGCTCAAATAATACAATTTATCTCTCAACTAATCATACTTGTCCAAAACAACCGACTTGAGAATCAAATCAGCTTGAAAAAAATTAATACAATTTATTTCAATGAAATTTTAAATCAACTAAAATCAATAAATACAAACAAATTCTGCCAACATTCAACAACTCATACATGTCAAAATCAACAACATTTAGAGTAAAATGATATACTTGACAAATTCGATCATCTAAACGATGTTCAAAACAAGATATTGAATGAAATTCTTTTCATGAAAGATTCGTCAAACATGACAAGAGAGTCAGTTATGCCTCTAATCAATTCCGAAAATTCTTCAGGTTTAACACAAACATGTAAATAACATTGTTCCATTGTGCCTATAAATTCAGTTTGTTGAGTCATTAAATTCTTAACAGGCCTCATCCTGCGTCCAGGTGTCGTAAACAAATACAAACCAGTATAATAACTATAAGTATTTTTTCCCATATCGATCCTAGGCACATGACATATTTCCATATTTTTAGGTATACCTTGACATAATTTATTATCTGATGACTTACTAGTGGCCAACGCTTTAATAAAGCGTAATTTTCGGCTAGTACTCCGAGATATAAATGTCCTGGAAAAGAATTTCTTGCATCATTGGCGAATCTGGATCATCTGGTTTAAAACCATGTTGATGCACTAAACTGTACAATTTTCTCAACATGAATCTTTACAAGTAAAAATCAAGATAGAAAAAGAATTTTGTTTATGTTTATATTTATATGGGAAAATTTTAAGGCAAATTTGTTAAACATATACTATTGTGATTATACTATTATTTAGACTCTTGTGAGATGTTTATTTCATGGTTCGTCGAATTTTTAAAATCTTCCAAAATGAAAAATTATTCTTTTCCACAAGATTATCGGAAAATAAAATTTTTTTGCTAGCTTGGAATTTTTAGCCAGTTTTATGGAAACTAATAGATTTTATTTCGAAATTGAAACATGCTCAAGTATTAGTTTTTAAAGTAAATAAAAAGAATAGTGGACATTTTTTTTTTAATTTAAAAAATTTATATGAATTTGTTGTCAATATAATTTTGATATATTTGGGAAAATCTTTTGGTAAAGTTAGATTGGATATTTTTCTAAATAATTTTTGCCTAACATTTTTTAAAAGCAAAACCTCTAAAACAGCAATCCAAATAAAATAGACTTTTTTCCAGAAAGCAATTTTATTCAGCCTACTTAATAGAATTCGGACATTAACAGTAGCATTATATTTGAAAGATCTTTTATTTAGATAAGACAACAATTAAATTGAATTATTAAATATTAATAAAATTTTTTTAAATTTCTTTCACTCGATTTTTTTCGGCCAACTTGATTAAACTTGCGATTATGCTGTTTGAAAGTCCAAAAATGTATTATATTCTATTGTTTTAAAAAAAAAGTTTATTTATAACTAAGATGCTTTTTTTATAATCTTAAATAAGAAACAAAGTAGAAAAACTTACATCATGAGGTTAGACTTGTCCATTATCCAACTGAGTTAAAAGACTTTATTTGAATAAATGTTGAGCACGCTCGACATCTGTATACCATTTAGGTAGATTTAATTTAACTCTAAACCGACTACCAATATAATTTAAACAATAATTTTTAGTCAAAATATTCTCCTCTTGTAATTGTCTAAGCATAAATTAGCTGAACTATTGTCCAAATAATGTAATATGTGATTTTCTGACAAGGGGGGCTGAAGAGAAGAACCCTCTTCCGAGCAGTCCGTCATACCACCCTCTCTAAATAAATAAATAAATATGTGATTTTGACCAATTTGATCATTACCAACACAATGTATTGTTATACCGTATTCGGTATAAGTAGCACCACGACTTTTCCACGATGGTCTTATCAATACCATTGGCTTTTAAAACAACAATTTAAAAAAATAATTCGTATAAGAATTAGCTAAAAAAACTTAGATAATTTCTTCTTGTCATAATTAATAAACGAAGTAATCTCTCATTTCTTTTAACTATAAAATACCCACCTAAATTATTCGGTTCCTCGCCCTTAGCGACCATTTATTTAGTCGATAATTTATGTAAATTACATAATTTCGATTTGGCCATTATTGGTACTTGACCAACTAAACGCTCATAACGATCAACAACACTACCATCATGAGAATATTCAATAGTAGTGTATATTTTACCACTGTAAGTAGTGTGTCTTTGTCGACATTCTTTCGGATATAGTTTCTTATCTTTAGCAGTTAGATTCGTTTCGCTTATTTTAGGCGATAATATTTTACAATCAATTAATTTATATGAGACTTTGGAGCCATTTTTTAACTTAAATTCAACTGTCGGTATATTTTTAATAGTGTATATAAAGCCTTGAACGAGCATCCAATCAAATTTTGTTTGAATTATTACTAAGAGTCTGGTGAATACGAAGATGTATCCGAGTTAAATTTAGACTCATTTTTTATTTCCAAAAATTTCAGACATTAAAATGGTCGATTCTTTTTTTTTTTGCATGATAAAAGTCAAAGTAAAACTACTTTATTTAATCCATTTTTTTGCATTTAAACTTTAATTTGGCTTGATTTATCGTCTTTTGATTAAATTTCCACATAACTTTGAATTCAAAGCAATTGAAAGACTTTAGTTTCAAAAAAAAATTTTATAAAAAAAGTTTTGCTTTTCATTGTAAAAAAGTTCTAATAAATAGAGTGGTGTTTGTTGTTTTATTTAATATAATGCGATTTGAGACTTTTTCAAAAAAAATTTCATTTTTACACTTAATTTTGAATTTTCTTATAAAACATTTACAAAAAATTGCTAAATATTAAATAATCTTTTGTCAAAAAATTTTAAAAAATTCCAATTTATCTTAAACAAAAATAATCAATAAGCATTCATGAATTGACTATTTTCGTTCATTTGTGGGGTGTTCTTAATACTAAAAGTCTTCTTTATGATTTATAAAAAGTTTTTGTATCGAAATATGAATTTCTGAATTAAAACATACAAAAAGAATTTTAAAGAGTTTGAAGATAATTTTTAAATATTATAATTGTTCTTTTCAGTTTGATCTAAGAACTTTCATTTCATAGGACATGGATTTACTTTAGTTTTGATTACTTTTCAAAGTAAGGGAAATATTTCACTTTACCAAAATATCTTTTAAATTGAAAATTTGATAAACGAACAAATATACTTTTTACCAGTAAAAGTATATTTTTTCAATTAAAGTTATTAATACTTGTGATGTTCAAAAAAAAATTTCAAATTCTTACTTCAAATTCCTTTAAAAAAAAAGTAAATTCTTAGAGACCTTTCTACGAGTAAAAAAATATATTCTAAATCTCTAAATAAAAACTTGGCAAAGACATATTTTGTACTACAGTCCAATCCGAATCAAAGTTAACGAAAACATAAACAATGTTTAAACAGAGCATACACAAAATCGACACAAAACAGAAACAAAATCGACTCAAAACAAAACAAACCAATTTTAAATGTTCTGTTTCGGTTTGGTTTTGTTTTGTGTATGTTCTGTATGAACCGTGTTTAAACGTCTTTTTGCGCTATTTTTACAAATTATAAATAAAAAACAGTTAAAAATACTCGTTTTTTTACCATTTTTGATTTAAAACTTGTACATTAAATACTATTTTACAAGCAACAAAAATTGTATAAAATGTATTTATTATGCAGCCAATTCTTAATTTTAAGTTGCTTGAACTAATTTTCTTCAATTTATCTTACTTTTGTTGAAAAGAAATTTAAATTTATTATCAAGATTTTCCGTTCGACGACAAAAAGTTCAATTTATAAAATTGGGACTACCAAAGTAGACTGTTTTGTCGGTTTAATTTTTGATTTTTGAGCTGTTTTAACTTTTTAAAAATGATTTAAAGATTTTTCTAAATTTATATTTTTTGTTTTATCATTGTAATTTAAAACCACTTATCCGTTAAACATTAAAAAAAATCCTTTAAATTGGAAGTGTCATGCTAGATAATTTATTTATTAGAAAAAGTTTTGAATTTTTGTGTATACGAATTTATTAAAAAATAAGTTAAGTCTTAGTTTATTAAATTTTAGTAAATTTTAATATTATGCAATTTTCTTATTGCAAATATGATCTTACGAGTTGAAACATTAGACGCTTTTCTTCCAAAAAACCCTTGTATGGCTTTAAGTAAACCCTTAAATAAAAGCTAAATCAAAAAATAAAATATGCGATATAAAAGAGATCTCAGAATATTATCATTTTTATTATTTGAAACTTATATAACTTAATATTTGCTTTTTGAATTTTGAAATTTTTTTCTTACTTATTTAATCCAAAAATTTATTCAAAAATTAAAAAAATCTATCCTATTTTTTTAATCTATAAAATTTAATCCAATCTTATCAATTTTTTAATCGAGAGAAAGAGATGGTAAACCAGCTTACTTCATTAGAAAAATTAATTCAATTTGTCAGTAGGGAGAACTTGACACCTATGAAAAAATGGTCATCTAGGTTTCGAGTTTCGAAAAAAAACAATTTTAGCAGATATATTATAAAGCTAAAAAAAATAAACTAAATATTCTTAATCTGGTTTCTGGTAATGCTACAGTGAACATGCTTAAAGGTTTTTATTTTACTTAAAAAGATTTTTTTTGATCAGCTATTTTTATATTATTTAAAAATTAAGATATTTTGACTAATTTCCAGAAAGAAACACTAAATAAGAACTCTTACGAGACCTCTTTAAAAAGCTTGATACCTTTTTATGAAAAAATTGAATTGAAAAAAAGAAATTTATTTTGTTCGTCCTCTCAAAGAATCAGGGTTTAAATTCAGCCAGATTCGAAGAAAGGGATTCCCTATATCTACACATTTATGGAATTTAAATGATGATTCGGCAAGAAACTTTTAATAGAAAAATTTAAAGTTTTATTAAAAAAATTAAGTAAAATGTTTATTAAATTTAATTAATCACTGGATTAAAAAAACATTTTTAACTAATTTTTTACTTACACTGTAAAAAAATTTTAAAAATTCAAAAAGGATTAATAATTAATTATTTATACTTCTAAAATTTTTAAACATTTTTAACCTGAAAAGATTTTGATTTGATTCATTATTTTAAAACTCTAAAACTTTTAAGGTAATATACTGTCTCCAGTGGTATTTCTACCATAATATGCCTAAACTTTGATAGCTTTTATAGGCCCATCCATTTAAATTTTTAGCAGCATTATTAAAAATAATTAATTTTCAAAAAAAAAAATGATATTTCTAATCTAAAGATAGCTTGTAAATGAAAAATACGACTATTTATTCAAAAATTTTTTAAATTATAAATGAAACAATGTCGTTAAAGTTAAAAAAGATAAAAAAAATACTCTTCAAATTGATTTATTAAAAATTTTAATTTAAAAAATTTTTTTTTGATAAAAAAATTTAAAAATTTAATTAAAAAATCAATGAATTAGAAAAACCAAACTGATAGGTAAATCCAAAAGAAAGTTGATCCTATCCAATTGATATCTTAAAAATATTTAAAAGTTTAATAATTTTTAAATATTTAATTTTTAAAAAAATTTTTTATTAAAGTTTAAGTCGAATCTTAAGAAAAATTGAGCCGCTATTTGTCCAAAAGTCCTAATTCTAGTCACTCTTTCTCTTTCAAATGGTCTTTGAACAACTAATCGATTAGGCAATCTTTTAATTTCAAAATTTTCATTCTCATGACTGTGCTGATTTTGAAATGTTTGACTTTCTATCAAAAGCTTTTCTTACCTTGAACGAGTCCCTTTTGGGAGATTTATTGTTTTTTTTTCTGAACTAATTCTTTTATCAGCTCTGTATCTTCATTCTTTTCATCTTTTCTTGAATTTCTAGAGCTTACTCCTCGATATTTTACTAAACTCATTTCATATGATTTATTTTTTTAAATAATAAAATCGATCTTAAAAAAAATAAAATTTTGCTCATCAATTTGAAAAATTAGATAATTTTAATTTAAAACCAAATAATTTTAATTCATTCAAAGAAAATATTTTTCAGTTTGTTTGGCTTTATAAAAAAATTAGTTAAAGAAACTAGCACGTTTAAAAAAAAAATTTCCTCTGTATTAATACATCAACTTAAGTATATAAATTTTAATAAAATGAATTAAAAAAAAGAGGTATACAGGATCTTTCAGGATTTTCGCCTGCTATGACGCCCCAATAGCCTTTTTCTGAAAATTTGCTATGTTAAATATGGAAAAATATTTAACATAGCAAACCATATTTTAGAGTTTTAAAAGGACCATAAAATAAAAAAAAAACAGATACATTAATTTTTTTAATTTTTTATTAATGAGAGAAAATTTTCAAAAATATTTTTCCAAAAAATATTTAAATTTAAAATTAAATTATTTCTTTGTTGGAGTTGGATTATTTTGAATATCTGATGCTGTTGAAATTGATCGTTTTATCATTGTTTAATATTTCTCGTCGAATTATTATCCTCTATACACTATCATTAAAAATCGGAACTATTAAATTTTTCAATCTATATTCAGGTTTTTGTATACTTGCTATATCGTAAATACCAACACCCATAAAATAAATTAATGCTGCTACATAACTACAGCATCCGATAGTCCTTTTGCCCATTTTACAGCTACAAACCCAAGAAATATCATCCATCTTTCTAAGAAAGGCTTAAACATTACAAATACTTTATGTTTAATACTGTTCGAATGTCGAGATTGAAGTTTTGAAAATATAATTTTCTTATAATCTTCCGTAATCAAATTTTAAGAAGCAAAAAATTGATACTCTTCATTCTATTCAAAATGCTCTGCCAAATATCCATATGCTTGTTCAAGCTGATACCTACCAAAAGTTATTTTTTTTCGAATAATCTCTACATCCAATTTCGGAAATCCTTGTATTTGGAAATCCTCAATTTTTACAAACGAAGTCTGGCTATTTGTTGACCTTAAATCTAAATACTTTTCTAAATTAGTTTTTATTTTAAACCTACTTTTCATTTCTGAAGTAATCTCATTTTCATCTTCTTTATCTGATATTCTCTCCGAAAAAAAAACGTTTATTAGAGCCGCTGCTATCTTGTAGTCGTCTAATATATGTGAAAGCATTGTATTTTGAGTTTCTTTTAAAGTTTCGAATTGCTGTTAAAAAATGCCATTAATAACTTCTATTACATATCGACACTTTGTTATCAATCGTGTTTCATTAGCCTCATTAAAATTAGTTGTTTTTGTCCATCTTTAAAAACTAAATTAAAAAACAAAATATTTAAAACTTTATAGGATAAATTTTAGGAGTAGACTTACAAGTAGGTATTTTACAATTTAAACCATATATAGCTCTTAATCTTGAAATACAGTCTTTAAAGCCACGATCAAAAATAGCAAGATCACCTCTCATTAGAAGGTCTCTCAGATCTTTATCTTTTTTCATAACGTTTTCCATAATAAATGCATCATTGTCTGTGGCAGCGTTATCCCCATAAACATTTATAATCTTACCATTTGAAGAAGTAATAACAAAGGGTTTGACTAGAGGATTATTTTAATGACCGCTAAAAAGTTTTCTTTGAACCATTGTTTGAGCTCTTTTGACAATAACAATAGGTTCCATCAGCTATAATCGAAAATTGGTCATCTTTCAGATCAAATAAAGACTTTACCATATTTGTGTTTTGATTGATCCATTGCGCTCTTGATAATCGATTAGCTCCGAGATATTTTGGAACAAAATCTTTCAACATGGCGCTTCGAACTTACGAGCATATGTTACTAATTGTTTGTCGATGTTCAATTTCAAATAGATTAGCTATCATATTTTGGTCTAGACCTGTTTTTTACCAGAACAAATATACTACAATAGATTGAAGCTTGGAACGATTTTCGGAAGAAATAAGTGATTTTTTTTCATTGAAAATAAAGAAAAGTTCGTCTTTTGTAAATCCAGTTGTTTTAAAGCATAATTCGTCTGTCACAATTCAAAAATCTTTGAATTTTTTGAATATATTTGAAGTCTTTTCTTGTCGAATTATGAAACTTTGAAATATATATTCAATCTTTTCTGATGTAATTTCAATTGAATTGTTAGCAATTGGTATTTCTTCTATTAATTCATCTTTCACGAAATTGTTTTCTGTCAAATGAACGCTGCAAGACCTTGCTCCTTTTGGGATAAGCATATTGCGTTTTAGAAATACCTCGAGAATCGCTTCAACGGGTAGAACTGTCATTGGTTTTGAACCTGTTTTTCTTTTGCAAATAAAGCAAAAACTTTGTGAAGCAAATCCGCGTTTTATCTTTAAAACAATTTTATCTGATTTTTCAACAAAAAATTATTCGCTCACTATTGATTGTACTGATTATTGATCTTAATTTGACTCACTATTATTAGTGATGATATTATAATGTTGATCCAATAAGTCTTGTGTTTCAGTTTCATATTCTTCTTCAATTCTTGATGAAGTATTTGGTAGAATATCATTTTCGACATTTTGAATATCATTTACTGTTTCACTTTCTAGTAAATTTTGATCTTCAATACTTTTATTAAGACAGCTTTTATTGTAATACTGAAAGTAGTGAGTAGTACAGATAATGTCACCGACAATTATTCTTTTTCCAAAAAATCAATTTCAAAATTATAGGCCAAATCTCAATGGAGATCCGGCACCGTCTTTTAAGTTTTCTTACCAAAAATTTTGATTATTAGTTTTGTCATAATTTCAGCTTTTAAAAACTATTAAATTTTTTTATTTTCATACGAACAGGACAGAATAAAATTATTTAAACGAGACTAAATTGGATGAAGCAATTCCATTTAGTTTTTTTTCCAATTCTAATTATACGATACTAAGAAGGGACAGATTTCGGGATGGTGGTGGAATAATGGTGCTTATAAAGAAAGAGCTAAAAATCATGAAATCAGAAATTTCGAAAAATTTTGAGGGAATTTCTATAAATCTGTTATCTGGGGGAAAAAATGTAAATATTTTATTTACCTATAAGTCACCATCAGTAAAAAATATTGATTTTTTAGACTTTTTAGAAAATTTTATTTTATCAAATAATACTAATGATCGATTCTTAATAGTAGGTTACCCAAATATGGAATTTTTTTATTTTCATACGAACAGGACAGAATAAAATTATTTCAAAAGAGAATATAGTTTATACTATTCTATGTCAGACTTAAATGATTCGTTCTTGAGTCGATTGGATCTAGCAGATGAATTTGATGACCTCTGTGATTGGATTCAAAAATTGCATTCTTCTTTGATTGAAGAAAAAACTGAAGAGATTGGAAAAAATGAAAACCAGAAACTTAATCGGCCGTTGAAACTTTTAGAATGATGCGTAAAAAGAACGAAATTACATGAAAGTTTTAAAATTTTAAAACTAAAAAAAAAGATTAAATTTCTAGAGATCAGACTCTTATCAACTATCAAAAGACTTGTTCAAGTGATAGAAAAAAACAAAAAACTAAAAAAATATTCAAAAAATATTTCATCAAAAAGAGCTAAATTACGGAATAATTTAATTTATAAAAATTTTTTAATCAAAAAAATGTCTAAAAATGAAATGTTTTTAAGAAAACATTTAAAAATGCTTTCGATTGACTTTAATTTTTTAGCAAAAAAATATGAAGAAGTCGTTATCAGAAATTCGAAGTTAATAAAAAAACAATATGATTTTAAAATATCAATTCAACCAAAGATGAAAGCAATTTCAACACAAACTAATCACAAAGCAACAAAATCAAAAAATATTCATTTAATAAAAATTTTTTGCCAATTTTTTTGTTATTTTCTAATTTAATACATTTTTTTATCAAAATAAACCATTTTGAAAAATAAAAATATTTACTGTTCATTCCAGCTTTCCTTTTTTTATAATTGATTTTTAAATATTTTATTCCCGAGTTATTTTAATTGGAAGAAAGTCAATAAAAAAAAATAAACTCAATGGTATGTCTAAAGCTTAAATCGAGATCCCACATTCAAATTCAGACACTAATAACATTCTTTTTCAAAAATTAATTTAAATAAAATTGATTTATAAAATCGAATAAATCACTATTGTTTGAGAAAATCTATCAAAAATCTAAGCCATTTTGAGTTTAACAGAACATTTTGTTTTTTTATTTAGAAATTTTAAAAATGACCACTGACTTGAAATCGACACGAAGAGAGTATGAACAGCTAGGGCTCCACTTTTTACTTTAATTTACTTGTAAATACAGTACATTCCAAAACAGAGTTCACGGCCTGTTTAAACACGGTTCATACAGAACATACACAAAACAAAACCAAACCGAAACAGAACATTTAAAATTGGTTTGTTTTGTTTTGAGTCGATTTTGTTTCTGTTTTGTGTCGGTTTTGTGTATGCTCTGTTTAAACATTTAGAGATTTAGAATATATTTTTTTACTCGTAGAAAGGTCTCTAAGAATTTACTTTTTTTTTAAAGGAATTTGAAGTAAGAATTTGAAATTTTTTTTTGAACATCACAAGTATTAATAACTTTAATTGAAAAAATAT
>NTPY01000403.1:148645-167706 GCA_002922825.1 Brachionus calyciflorus
TAACCTTCGTTAAAAAAAAAACAAAAAACGGAAATTTTTTTTTGAATTTTATTTTAGCGTTTTTGAAAAACGAAAATAAAACGAAAACATTTAAGAAAAAAAAACAACCCGTAAACCTTTGCCTAGAACTCTAAGAATAAAAGCCAAAATTGGACTTTATTTTTGAATGACAACTGAATTAAATTCTAATGGAAAAGGATGGCATTTTTTATTTTAAATTAATTAAATTAAAAAAATGCAATCCTTTTTCATTATAAAAAAATTAAAATTAAATTCAGTGGTCATTCAAAAATAAAGCCCGATTTCGGCTTTTATTCCAAGAGTTCCAGGCAAAGGTTTACCCCATTTATTAAAGATTTTTTTTTCGAGATAATGTACATCCCCAAAATTTTATGGTAGATTTAGTAATAGATAAGAGTACTAGCCTGTGGATTAACCTTTAAATTGAAATTGTTAAATTTGAAACCTATAAAAAATCTATTTTACTCGCGGATTTCAAGGGCACTAGTTCATTTCATCGCAATAAGACTAATACCTGATGACTAATATCAGACTATCTCATAGCAGAAAAATTAATAGCAAAAAAACTAATCGCGGACTAAATAATAGCAAAAAACTTTTATGTAATTTACGAGTTATTTTGAAAATAAAATTAATTGATAAAGGCTAAATTTATCTATTTTAATCCAAAGAATAATAGTGTTTTACCAATAATATATACTAAAATAATTGACTAATTTTTAACATAAAAAATTATTTTTGATTGATATAAGTATAAGTTCTGGAACAGTTCACATAAAAATAGGAGATTTTTAATTACTTTTTGAAATCAATTGATATTTGCCTCAAACGAGGTCTTTTTTTTTCAAGAATTAAAAAAATTAATTAATTAAATAATTAATTTAAATCTTTAAATAATTAAATTATGAATTCTTACCCTATAGTTGACTAAAAATGAATTCTAACAATAAAAAAACTGTTTCGCTTTTCGATGGTGTAAAATTTGAACGTGTCGAAAAAAACAAAGATGGTTCTTACAAAGATCGGAACAAAAAATATTTGTTAACCTACAAAAATTCACTTACCAGCTTGTGAAAGAACGGTTCTAGTACTTTTTTCTTTATACTTTTTTCTCTAGAGAAAAAAGTACACTTTTTGGAAAAACAAATAAAAAATACTTTTTTCTTGGAGAGAATAAAAAAGTATTTTTTTCTCTTGTTTGCATTTTTTAAATAAAAAATTGACCAGATCCTTCATTATTAGCTTTCTTACACTGAAACTATTTTGGGTGCTAAGATTTCTGTATGTAAGCATATAGGCTAATTTAATAATTGTTATAAATCTTCATTTCAAATATATACAATCTCTAACGGCTCGTTACAAGCTCTGCTTCTCTATCTTAAAAGAATTTTTAAAAATTTATTTTGGAAATTTTGTTTTGTTTAATTTGATTTCTAATGTTCTGAACTAACTCAATTTTTTCCAATAATTTTTAAAAAAAAATATTAAGAATTAAAAAATGATCTTATAAGATCTTTTTAATTCCTTTCAACAAATTTAAAGATAAGAAAAGACAAAAAGACAAGAAGATCTAATTTTAATTCTTAATCAATTTATAAATTTAAAATTTTTAAATTTTCTTAAAAAGAAATTTATAAGATCTTTTAAAAAATCTTGGCTAAGAATAATAAAATTTTACTTATAAGTTCTCATCCAAGATATTTTCAAGATCTTGATTTTTTACCGGTTAAAAGTTCTTGGTTAGATCTTGTTTAAGATTCTTAGAATAAATCTTAAAAATTCAGTTAACTAAAAGATTTTTTAAGATTATTGATAACTTATTTAAGATTCCTTATCTTGAAAGATTTTAAAAGTTCTTGAATAAGATTAATTTCCTGGGAACTAAATAGAGCACACTAAAGTTTATCAAATAAGTCAAATCAAGAGATAAAATTCATATTTCTTTATTATGATTTATCCTTTCAAGAAAGCTATTTTCAGTCACTTATGACTAAGGTTTTAAGGTATAAATTAAATATAACAAATTATTAAAAATTATTAAAAGTTGTCCGGTGTCATCTCATAACCAACATCACTCTTTAGCTGTTCATAAACATACTCCAACGTATTTTGCTCGGATAGGAGTTATTCTAAGTGACAAAGGACAAAAGGATACTTGAAAAATAATTTAAGTAAAAAATTTGCTATGAGTTTCAGATGCTATCAAATTCTTTGCGATGAAAAAGTATGCTACTAGTTGTTTTTCTATGAGATTCTCAATTGCTTTGAGATGATGCTATGAGATTTGTTTCTAGCTATGAGTATTTTTGCGATGAAATGAACGAATGCCGATTTCAAGCGATCCGCAACCAGAACTCCCTTTTCTAAAGATTCAAGTCTGATTCTGAGTTTTCGAAATTAAAGACTCGAGTCCCCAGGTCTTTTAAACTCGAAAGTTTCTTCTTTGAATGTAAAGATATCTTCCAACTTTTTTATCGATCCAGTGGCCGCAAGCCGCGGGTTATTGTTCAAATGAACTTTGAAGAATCTGTAAGTAAAAAATGTGTGTCTACTCTGTAAATTTTTAATTCGTTATGAGGATTTCCTCCAAAAATGCGTAAAAATTGTAAAATTAACTAATAGAATTTTTGGGATGTTACGCATATATGGAGGAAATTCTAAAATATGTATTTAGCTAGTTTTCAATGTTTTTTTTACACATTAAAAGTTTACAGTCTAGTTTTTATACCGATTAAGACATATATTTTTTGTCATGATAACATTTTCGTGTAAACTATAACATTAACAAAGCAATGATAACATTTTAAGATCGATAAAATTATTGTTATAATAAAAACAGATTAGTATTTTTAAATTTTTAATGATAACAAAATATTTAGGGATTGATAAAAATTGATAACTATTTAGTAATCAGAATGTTAACATAACCAGTATGATATTTAATGAAACAGATGGAAAGTTTTGATATATATTTAAATCAAAACTTCCATCAAAATAATAATTTTAATAGTAAAAATTTGTCGCCAGAGAGAAATCCACTTTTATAATGTGGAAAATGCAAAATTACCAACAAAAATGAATTCTTTAGTGATAACTGACTTAAAAATACAGGACAAAAGAAAAAAATTTAGAAAAAAAAAACTAGAGAATCAAAGATTTGATTTTTTTATTCGAATCAACACCCACTTGTTTAAATAATACAGTGAAAAATGAAAGATTATTTAAAATTTTTTTGAAATCTAGCTTTTGATTTTCTAAATTAAGGACTTGATAGCTTACAGTTAAAACTAAAAATTAACAGTTCAAAAAACCTTGAATAATTTTTTGTTTGTTGTAAAAGAAATTAAACATCTACCTCCTACTTGATTTTTCACTATTTAAAAAGAATAGAAAAAATAAAAGAAATAAAAAATTTGTAAAAATGGAAGTAATAAAACATTTACATTTTAATTTAGTTGGTGCACCTGTAATTGAGCACCATGTAAAGATGGAAATGGATCCGGCTATTTTCAAAGACTTGAAGAGCTCCTTAAATGATATAAGGATAACAATCAGCCACGAAATTTCAATCAATATAACCTCACCAATTGATAAGGGAAGACGAAAGACTCACAGAAAGTTTGTCTTCTTACATTAATTGGATGCTTTTGATTCCGATTCATGCAGTAAAGAAAAAAATTACACACAAACAAAAAAAATGTAATTTTTTGTCATTGTGTTTAAATTTGAACATTATTTTGAATTGATTAAGCAATAATTTTTGATTTTTTGTTTTGTTTATTTTGTAAAAATAAAAAATTAGTTATTTGATTGATTCATATTATCTTTTCGTTTTTTAAGTTATTTTGAAAATTTTCTTCTTTTTTTTAAGAAAAAAATATAATGGTAGAGAAAACTTGAAAATGAATCAGAACTTAAAAAGTATAAGTTAAGCACCATGTTAAATGGACAATATAAAGATTAGCAACGAAATTTCAATTAATGAAGGTCTGAAAGGCTTTTTGAAGAATTGCTTCCTTTCTTTTAAGGGAGCATTTTCAATGGATCTATAATTAAAAAATGTTTAAAGTTTTCGACATTAATGGATCTTATGTATGGAGCAATATTAAAATACCCTTTGTTCGTCCTGGTATCGAGGTCAACAATTGGTTTTTTGGGTTGCCTTTGTGGATATTAAGTTTTTAAAAATGAATGTCGAATTTTATTAAGAGCTCAAAGTGTTTTTATGAAATAGAGGAAAGATTAAATTCAGACAATTTGACAATTCGTGTGGCTTTATTAGAAACTTTTCTTTTTCAACTATAAAAATTTTTCAGCAATTGTAAATGAATCAGAATTTAAAAAGTAAAAGCAAATCCTAAAAGACAAAATGCCTGATTAAAGACAGCTATTTGACGATGGATTTCACATTAATTATTAAGTGTCATTAATAATCATTTATTTAGCAGAAAATTTCCACAATTAATTTAAATACAATTTCATAGAATTTTTGCCTTGTGTAGAAAATCTTTTGGATTGTTCTGAGAAAAACGATCAAGCGCTAATCGTTTAAAAGTTTTGGTAAAAACGTTAAACTAGTAATTCGTACTGGTATTAAAAATTTGATAGTGGATAATGAAAATTTGACGATTGAACTTTGGAATCAAATCGATCATCTTCAAGTTTAAAATTCTAGTAACCAAATAGGACAAACGAATATTCAGATTATTCAAGGATTACTTGTTTATTGTTCAAACATGAAGAATTTTGAACATAAAATTTCCAGTATAAAAGAAAGAAGAAAAGTTCATATTAATCTTGGTCGTCTAAAATTTAACGATGAACCAATTCGAATTGATTCTGATGGTGTTTTAGGTAAACAAAAAATTTTTATGAGAATTTTAAATTATTTAGGATTAAAATTTTCTGGCTATAAATTTCTTCTTTTATTAATTTAATAATAAAATTCCATTAAAGATTTTGAAAATATTGAACTTCCACTTGAGATGCCGATTTTAGCCTTTTTAGTTGGGCTTTATTGTAGCAAGGAAAAAACGAGTTTTGAAAAATGTTTGATGGTTTCCACATTAATTCGTCTTGGAACACTACTTAATTGCTCAGTGTTCGAACTGGGATCTGGGTCAAATACTAGATTTTTTCATTGTAAAAAAAGTAAATTTTTGTCAAAAGAAAAAAAAAACTTTCGTCTTACTTTCAATCAATTATATCCGTTAATTTTCGTCATTAATAACAAGATGAAGGTATTGCGTTTCTGAAGGAAAGAATAAAGTTTTTCATTTCAAATGTTTTATTGTTCGAACATATTTTCCAAAATATGAATTCACTAAACGAATTATTTTTTTTTATAATTTAATTTTTTTATTCTAAAATAAAATTTTTTTTTCATTTATTTTAACAATTAATGTACAAAACTCACATGTCCTACCTTTTTGAAGACTTAATTTTGAAAGAACCAGTTATTCAATATTCTTAAGACTTATTTCAGTTCTTTAATCCTAAAATTTTTAATTAATTTAATTTTATTTTTTTTATTGCAATGATATTTGTTTAAATAAGATATAGATAAGTTTTAAAAAATAGTAAAATGGCTATAGATATACTCATGAATCAAGGTGGCAAGATTACCTTTCCAATATTTTTTCACTAATTTAAAACTAACAATATTTATTTTTCTAAAGAGTTACATAATTCGAATAATTAAATTATAAAACTAAGGCTTCTTAAAAAAAGAAAGCCTACAAAATTCAAATTTAATTTCTTTGGAATATAAGGTTCCCCAAACCATAAACCCTTGCATTATTTTTGATGTTTTCGAAACCTGATTCCTTCCCGTAATTATGAAACATTTGAACGCAAGCTATTTATTTTTGAACAAGACACTTTCGAGTATAAAAGTTACTAAAAATTTGGTAAAACAACATTATTTTTCTAGAATAAATAAATTTTGAAAAACTGAATTTTAAATTATCTTCGAAAAATAACGGTAAAAATTTACTTTTTTTCTTATCAAAAATAGCAATTAATTTTACAAAATTTATAGTAAGTTTAATAGAGAATAAATCTATGTTAAATTAAAAATTTTAGTTTTCTAAACATCTTGTTACTTAAATGAATTGAAAAGTTTTAGTAAACTAGAGTTTATCGTTTGGGAGCCTTACTTTTTTCTGTAAAATCTTAATTAAACTGAGATATTAAAAAAATAAATTTTTATTCAAAAAAATTTTTAAAAGAAAAGACTAAAAAAATAAAAAAGATACACAATTTAAGCTACTAATAGTTTAAACTATTATTTGAATTAGACCTAAAAATTATTAACTAAAATATTATGTTTCTATTATACAAATAATTAACCTTGACTTTTTTAAAATCGTCATCATCAAATTGATCACCAGGTAAATAATTATATCTAGGTGTAGCTGATGATATATTTTCTAATGAATTTGATGATTGTATCATACTTTTATTGGCCTTTACGGACGCTAATATTTGTTCAGTTGGGTATTCATAATCATCTGGATATTGATTAATTGTAATAGTTATACTTATTGGGTGAGTTGAACCACACTCTTTTAAAATTGAATTATCCAAACTAGAATCTTCTTCAGTCTGACCATCTTCGAACGAAGTCAATGGAATTTTACCAAAGTAATGTTTTCTCCTCTTTTTATTTTTGAAACTAAATGAACACTCAGCTTGAACAGGATTTGTTGTCTCATTCATTTTATTAATTAACGTTACGTTTATTATTAATTGTCCGAATGTTTTTAAGTCTTTTCCATTCGGGTAAAAATCAACTCGCCATGCTCCACCACCAATTGTGTGTATTTCTTCGCTAATAGCATTACCATTCGGATAAGCTCGTAGTAATTCTTTATCAACGTCTTCAAATGTCCATATCGCTTCAGATGTAATTATATCATCATTATAATCATCTAACATTTTAAAATTTAGTTTTATTTTTTTTTCTAAAATTTTAAATGAATAACGATTTAATTTAAATTTAAAAAAATAAAATTTGTTTTTAAAGTTTAGCATTTCTTCTAAATTCACCTTTAACAATAAAATGAGAAAGAGAGAGAAAAATGTTAAATTATGTAATTTTTTTATTATTTTTATGAATGATTTACAGAGATTTAATTTGCATTTCTTCTAAGGTTTACTAAAACAAGTTGTTAAAAAGATTGAAAAGGCAAATATTTTCATTGTTTTCTAACGAATATTTACATGCGGATTTTGGTTTCGAATACTTTTTGAATATTTCTTGTTTTGTTAAGCCTCGGACTCCTTTTATATTTCTCAAATTTACTACTTTATTTTTTTTCCATTGTTGCTTGACTTAAATATAAAAAAAAAGCTACTGAATTTTTAATTTAATTTAATAGAAAAAAAAAACTTGATATTTAAGTCATGAATCTAGAATGTTAAAGTTAATTTGGCGCTCAATTTGAGCATGAGAAAGAACACTCTTTTCATGTCAGTTTAATTAGAACATTTTGAAAAAAAAAATTACAAAATTCTATGGGATGAATTTTCAAAAATAATTGAAAACAAAATTTAATGGATCTGCTACATTTTTTATTGAAATTTTTTGGTACTCCAAGTTTATATAATTCCAAAAAAAGTGTTATTAAAAAAAATTCCTGTTACTTAGAAAAAAGGAAATATAGTTTTTTAGCTCGATTTCATTCATCTATGTGTTCAAGGAAACAGTCATAATAAATATAAAATTAATATAAATCTTTAGTAGGTCTATGAATGGGATTTCTATTGATTATACGAGAATTTTTAGTTTCCTTTTATCGGGTCTTAAAAAAATTCTGTTCTCGATTTATTCAGAAATTAAAAATCGAGATGTCTAAATCTTAGAAAATTCAAGATGCTTATCATTTTTTCAATAGAAAATTGATATGCATAATGTCAATATTGGTTTAACAAAAAAGTGGAAAAAATCGAACTTATTTGAATAATAGTTACTTTGCTATTATAAGTTAAAAAACTGTATCAATACAAATTAAACCTTGCTTGGACACTTTTGTTCTTTTCCATTTTATCGGCTTTAACTTTCCTGTGGAGAAAACAAATTATGATAAAATACTTTTCTTTTAGTAAACTTTTCAATACTTTACAAAAACTAAAAAAGGAATAGAAATGTCAGAAATAAGGAAGAAAAAAAAGAATCTTACAAATTTAAGGGTCTTAAACCTTAGATATTCCTCCAAATAAATGTTTTCGAAAACTTAAATCTAAAACTATTTCATTATTTAGATTTCTAAATAATGGATTGTAGAGCCATTAAATCGAACAAGTCGGTCTATTCCGCAAAAAAAAATTTCCGAAGATGTTTTGATAGAATTTTAATTTAAAACTTAGTTTCCTTTGTTGATAAAATAGTCCCAGGTAAGCTATAATCAAGTATATCTTAATTTGTTTTTATCGAGATATAGATGATACATGCACTATGACTGATTTTTGGTTACAATTTTTTTCAAAGTGACTATTAACTTCAAAAAAGATTCCCAACTAAGGATATTTTATAAACAAAATTTAACACTCAAGAGTCTTAAATATTTCTAACTTGAAGGACTTTACGAATTCTTCTGAAAATTTGAACGAATGTAATTTGGGCCAAGTACTATAAGATTCTTTTAAAAATTAAGTATTAAAATTTTGGGCTATTTATATGTGTTTTGAACGATTATCTATATTTTTTGAAAGTGAAAAATTATTTTACTGCATTTTATTCCATTATTTAAAAAATTCTTAAAAGTCCAAAACAATTTGTATTTATCGGATTTTTATAGGGATTATTATGACAAGCGTATTAGTATTAAGTTATACAAATACAGTTTTGGAAACACCGTCTTTCTGGAACCTCAAAAAGTTAGGCAAAAAATTTCGACTTTCCCAAGGAATTCTTTATAATTCTTAGTACTTTAAAGATTTTATTTAAAAGTTAAATTTTACTTAATTTTACGAACAATTCCTGGACAATTTTTTGTTTGTTTTTTTCGAGAATAGAAAAAAAATTGAGATAAAAATCTACATACCTGTCAACATTCGCAGAGAATTAAGTTTTTATAAGCTTAGATTTTTAATTTGGGGCACCTTAATTTTTATTTCTAAAGTAAAAACAAAGCAATTTCATTTAAATTCTTTATTTTCTTTTGCTTAGTAAAATAGAAGATGATTAAAATTTTTTATTTGCATATTTTATTTATGCTAACTAAATAAGTAAACGACAATTCGTAACCAAATTAAGATTGTGATATTTTTATTTTACAGCAATTTATACAAATTTTGGTGGTAAATTTACTTTAAATGCTATGTTTACATGCTGAATTTTCTAAAATTAAAAAACAAAATATTCATTAATTTTTTACTTAATTCATTTAAGTAAATTCATCAGAATTTGAATGAATATTAACGAAAAAAATGAATCTGTACTATCTCTGTATAAATTCTAAGTGTGCAATAGGGTTGCTAATAATACTATACTTTTCTTTTCTTATGATATGCGTCCTTATCCAGTTCTAGAAAAAATGCCTAAAAAGTATTGATAATATCGAAAGTATTTATAAGAAGATTCTAGAGAAGCTAAAAATCTATAAAATGTACCAATTTGAACAACTGTACCCGTAACCCGAACCGTACGGGTTCGCTTCGGGTACGGGTACAGTTATTTTTTATCAAATCAAAAATTTTCCCGACTATTATGGGACAAGGTTAATTTCTATAAATAAAAATAGTTAATTTCTTAACAATTCAAAAGAAAATAAATAACTTTGGTTTTAAATATTTTTGGCAATTTTTTAAATTAAATTTAAAAAAAAAAAATTCTAAATTTGAAATAAAGTATGTTATAACTTACAATTTGTCATTATTTCTTGTCCAAACTTACTAATTTTTTTTTCCATTTATAAGTCTAAAAACGACAACCTTGATAAAATTTTCTTATAGCACAAATCAAATAAATACAAGAGTCTCTAATACCGTATTACCTCAAATAGAAGGTCAGGTCGATTTTTTTTCAAGTTCTTTTATTCGAATATTTTTTCGATGAGATAATATGACTCAAAAAGTCTTGTATTCGAAATAAGAAAAAAAAAAGTCTTGTATTCGAAGCATTCGATGAAAATCTATTTTATTTAAACTCAATTTTATTTTGCATAATTTTAAAATTGTCTAGTATTTGAATAATTTTTTTTCTTTTATTTTTACTCGAATAAGACATGTTTTTTGCCTCAAATACGAGGCCTGCTCTTCTATTTGAGGTAATACGGTAATATAGCCTCTTTTAGTACCTCTAATTTTAACAAAAATATAATAGTTAAAGCTTTCATTTAATATTTTGTATTTTTTTGACTATTCATAACAAATATTTAAAAAACAAATCTCATGACTGCCTCATAAATTATTAATTACTTTTACATGTTATATTAAGTAATTTAGTAAGAAAAAAAATTTCAATTGAAATGATAACAAAAATAATTTTTTAAAATAAAGAAAATACTAAGTAGCTTATTGCCTTAAGTGAATATTTCAAGTGATTTTGTTCTCAAGTTAAATTTTCAATTGAAAACATTCAATTAACACAAAAAAAGATCTAATAGATTTTTTAATAAATAAAAAAGAAAAATCACTGTCAATTTAAGTTAACAAATAAAAAATTTCTTAAGATTTTTTCTTTTTGATGTTGTAAAAAAAAAACAATTTTGATTTTGAATTTAGATAAAAATTCAAAATTTTTAAAAGAAATTAAATTACCTGTGAACAAAAAAATTTTGCTAATTTTTCATGTGAGTTTGGTAATCCGAATGGTTTTGAACTATATTTAGTATCCTAGTAATTCTTTATCTTTTTGAAGAAAAAAAGGAATAATTCGCACCCTTAGATAAACTTAAACTTATAATCATATAAGTGAATCATTTTATTGGAAAAAGATAATAGATAAATTCATACAATTTATTTTCATAGATATTTTTTTAATAGATTTTTGTATAAAATTCAAGTAAAATATTTATAATATTATATAATTTTTTGCTTTTATTTATGTTTTATATTAAATAGAAAAGTTAAAGTAAGTAGCTAAGTAAGGATCAGAATCGAACAAGAACAAATTTGTTTGTTTTATCAAGAAATATTTTGATTTTTTTTTTATTTAAGATTTTTGGTAATATTTGTCTTGTTCGAAGAGTCTTTTATTTATTTTCTATTTCTTTTCTTTTTTTTATTGTTTTTTTTTTTTTGCCATAGCATTAAAAGAATTAAAATTGTCAGTCAGTGTAGCAAAATATTTTAATTAAATTTTCTCTTCTTTTTATTGATTTATTTATATTTTAGGTAAGTTTTTTTTTTCAATTGTTTATATAAAAAAATTAGAAAAGAAATAAAAAAATTTAGTGAACACTTGGTATGATCTCATGCTGAATATTTTATTAGCTACGCTTAGTATTCACAATAAATTTAAAATATTTTTCATTTCATTTGTGGCTTAAACGTTCTAAAGGCTTAAATAAAGATCTAAATTTTATAACTAGGAAAGTTTACTTGGTAAATGAACATCTCGGTTCACAAGAAAAATGTACCATAATCATTTTCGTGTTCTTTACCCCACATTATGAGATGATCATTTTAATATCGATACAATAAAATTATTTAAAAAAATTCAAAAAAAATTTTTCTTGATTGTGAAAGCTTCAAGTAGTCAATCAGAAATTGATAAAACATAATGATTTGAGGTCAATTAAAGCTGACTATTAAAGGAAAAATAAAATAATTAATTGATTTTATTTGAAGAGATGATGAAAGAGTCTTAAACTTTTCGACTGATAAAGTCACGAATTAAACAAATTTTGCTTTGTCACCTTAAACTAAATTTCTAATATACATAATAGCAGTAATAGAAACTTTAACTGCGCATAAAATTCATTATGCAGTACCAAAGATACCTAGTCCAGCAGGCTTTTGCAGTTACTTTTCATCCAATTGTCCAACATCGATTTAAAGAATTTAAATTTGTTGCTTGAACAACTTCATACGGCAGTTTATTCCACAAATTTGATTCGTAAAAAAGTTTGATCTCGGTGTACAGTTATTGATTAATTCTTTAGTTAATTTAAAAACATTCCTACGGTTCGAGTAATTGCTGATTGAATAATTAATCCCTTTGTTCAAACTTACTTTTTCATATTCTCTAAGAATTTTAAAAAAATTGTATCAGATCACCTCTTGCCCTTCGCACTTCTAAACTAGATATTTGAAGTTTTATCAATCTATCTTCATATTTTAATTTTTTCAAACAATTTACTAATTTTGTTGTTCTTCCTTGTACTTTCTCAATCAGTTGAATATCCTGTTTCAAACTCGGATTCCATACAACAACGGCATAATCTAAGTGTAGCCTAATTAAAGATTGATACAGCAAAAGAAATGACTTACAGTACAAATTAAAACTAACTTGTACGCATTTTGTTCTTCAACTCTTCCTGTCCTCTTCCTCGACTTTTCCTCTTCTTTTCTTTTCCTTTTCAGAAAAGGAAAGGTTTCAAAAAAATACGTTTTAAGCAACGTCCCAAATGTGAACGAACATTAAACTATCCTGTCCAAATCAAATTGAAGTTCTCTCTAATCAAATTGAGAGTGATTTTTCTAACGTACGAAAGATTTTATTGTCATCAACGTATAACCTACACTTGCTCAAAATCTCATTAGGCAATTCAATGAAAAGAAGCGGAACGAGAGCAGGCTCTTATGGAACACCACTTGTGACTGAGGCCCAATCGGAGCAAGAGTTTCCTAAAACTACTCTACAAACGAATTGAAAGAAAATCTTTAATCCAGTTAAGAACCGGACCTTTAATTCCATACTTCTTAAATTTATGTAAAAGTTTTTTATGATTTACTTTATCGAAAGCTTTTGAATAGTCGGTATAAATAACATCTATAATTTTACTTTCGCGTAATTATATCAAGTATCTCAAGTAGATACTTGATATTAATACGCGAAAGTACAGCAAAAAATTTTAAAAAAAGTACTGTAAATATTTTGAAAGTATTATATTAAACTTAAATGTGCATTTTAGACTATTATACAGTTAAAAGTGTAAAAAAATATTTCCTACTTTAATGCGTAGCGTTCTACAATATTTGATTGGTTGATTTTACAGATTTAAGTGTATTTATTTACACATAACAATGGGAAATGTCTTTACAATCAAAATATTTTGTATTTCTTCGAAATATTTATTATTTTTAAATGTTTTGTGGCTTTTTGGATCGCGATAGGGTAGTTTGTCTTTGTTATATTTTTCAGACGCTTTCTAATTCTTACAAATTATTCTAAGGAGCTTTTTTGTATTTGATTTATTTGAGTTTCAGTGGTATCTAATGTCATCTAATGTTCTAATGTTTTAGGATGCGATACCTACTGATACTTTCCCATTAAAGATTCCAATAAAGAATAAAGTTTTATTTGCATCATCTCCTTAGCAATTGTAGGTTTATCTTAAAAGCCCTTTTTGATTTTACGTAAATTTCACGTAAATTTACCTTTTTTTATAAAAAATATTTACGTAAAATACAAAAATCGGAACGCCACTGTATTTTGGATCGTTTGAAAAATCACCCTGAAATTTTTACTAAAATTTTATTTTAAAAATTATATAAAAAAAAAACATACAAAAAAGTAATCCGAGTAAAAATAATTTACCCTGCATAAAAAGAGATTTGTCTTATTAATTTTAAACATTAACTGGTTTAACAAAAAAAGAGCTTAACAAGTATATTTGCACCGGTAAATTTTTGAATTATTTATTTTGTTAAATGATAAAACAAAGTTTTGATTTTAAACTTTTTTGAGTGTCTTCTTTTTTCATTTTTAACTTTAAACTATCATTCAATTCGATATCCTTTATGGTCTTTTTCTCCAAGTCATATTTTAAAAAATTAATTTTTTTTCTTTCTTGTAACAGAATTTCATACGTTTTCTCAGCTGTTTTAATCATTTCATAATAATAATTTTTAGTCGAATCATTTTTTAAATGAGGATTTAATAATTCGATTAAATTTGGCTGTAATATCGAACTAAGCTTAAACAAATTATAAGATCCAAAATCGAGATTAATATATTCATTTTGACTATAGAAATTATTCAATCGAATATTGACTATACAATCATCAATTGAATCTAAGCGAATATTATCGTCAAAGATTATATGATGATTATTCTGGTCATTTAAATTAATCCATAAGGGCTTAGCTGAATAACATTCATAATTATTTTCTTGCCAATATGCAAAGTCATCTCTAATAGCGTTAATACCTTCTAATGAATTTATTTTTTCATATATTTTTTCTTCTGTTTCAAATGTTTCACCATCCATTTGTAAAATAATTTGATCATTTTTACCTCTTTTTATGTGTCCTATATTGGCATTTATTTTAATAGGTTCAATATCACAAAAATCTCGGTGTTTACCTTCCATTATGGGTCTAATTGTGTCCAAAAAATTCTGCGAATCGATTCCCATAGTTCGTAAAATAATTGAAAATTGTCTTTTTTCTTTTTGCAAGCGACGAATCATGTCGAAAAACTCCGGTAAAATAAGATTATACAAAGAAGTGTTTGAGGGATCACCAGCTGGAATTGTGTTCGGAGGTAGTTTATTACGATTTGAATTGTAATAATTAGGAGTATCTATTTCATCGTGAGAACTATCATCTATTCGATTATATGTAAGACTTTGTAAATATAAATCAAAAAATGGTTTATATCTAGTGCCTGGTTCATCGTAAACAAATCTACATGTTTTTTTTTTAAGCTCAGCTCTATCGCTTGGTGTACCTACTAATCTTTTTTCTAAATATTTAAAGTATGTCATGGAATTAGGTTCATTCGGAGGTCTGTTTAGTTCAGGTGCTTCACTTATCCATACCCATTCGTTATCGACTTCTTTTCCCCATACGGCCGATGTTAAAAAATGATTTAGACCTTCTTCTACTGTTATATGTCGACCTGGTAATGTACATGCTACTTGAATAGTGTTATGTTGATCAAATTGTAAGACTAATTTACGCTGTTTTTTCGATTCGATTTTATTGAATTTTATTGTATCATTAGAATTTGTCATCTGTCTAAATATATAAACAAAAAAATTTAATATATCTAAAATTCTATTAGCTTTTTTTTGAGCCTAATGATTACATTTAAATTAGATTTTTAGATTTTTCCAAAAAGCTGATTTCTTAATTAAAAAAATAAAGGATTTTTATACTCAAAAATAATTTTTTTTTCGGCAGACATGAACAGGCATAAAAGAATTGATTTTTTTTGCTCTTGAAAAAAAAATTTACCTTTTAAGGCTTTGGTTTTTTTTTTGTTAAAACCTATTTCAAGGCTTATTTGAAACTAGATTCAAAAAAAAAAAATTCTTTGAAATAAATTGGTTTAGTTTTGTATTTACCAAATTTGCTTAAAAAAAATTCCAAGAAAAAAATATAATTAAAGAAGAGGCCAGACTAAAGGATCTTTTATAAACGTGCTCTTGAATCAAAGGTTGGTACGGTAAAAATCGATAAAGTTTTGACTGTAACTAATGAAATTTTAAAAGCATCTCAAAACATTAGCTAAAATAATTTTTTTTTAAATTATTAAAAAAAAAAAGAGCTATAGTAACAGCATAAGATGTTGTTATTTGAGACAAATTTATTTTAGTTCATTTCTCATTGTCGAAAGTAACTATTAAATTTATTATGTAATTAAAAATCTTAAAAAAAAAAGAAATTTTTTTAAAAAATTTTATTGAATAAAACGAATTTAAAGTCTTTTCTTTGGTAATTTCAAATTTTGAGCAATATTTGTCAAATGACATCATGTGTTATTTTTTATCGAGTCAAATTTTATTTTTACGGAATTACACGTCGTGTTTGTTTTTTTGCAAATAAATTTTGTTTTGAACAAATAAAGGCTTCAACTATTTTTTTTAAAAAAAAGGTTTAGTCTTTGCTAAATAAATATGTTTATTCTTTACTTGCAAATTAATTAATTTTTATTCGAATCGGCTTTTGGTCTTTTCTTTAAAATTAATAAGCTTCTAAAAATACCAATTTATCAAGCGTCAAAAAATGCTAATATTTTACTAAAAATTCTAAAAATCTTATTCCACTTTTAAAAAAATTCATCCTAGAAAACAAAAGAAAAGATTGATTGTTTATAATCGGCTCTAAAAAACATTTCTGGATGAACTCAGTATTAACTTTTATAAAAAGTCTTAAGTTTTTTTTTTGCAAGACTTAAATATTTCAAATGGAATACAAGTAGTTCTTAAATTTTTTTTAAAAACAGTTTAATTTTTTATGATCAAGGCTCAGACCTTCGTCATCATAACAGTTCAACTTATAATAAAAGAAAAATTAATTCCTTGTTTGAAAAAAATGGCGTTTTCCAAATAGTTGACTCAGAACTCACTCGTAACTTTCTGACGAGGCTGTCAAAGTAATTCCGCGAAGTTACCTAAAAGTTTTTAGAATTTAAAATAGTTATCCCAATCAAAATCATGTGACTTAAAATTATTGCATGATCTCGGAAAAATTCAAATTTCAGCCATTCATTCATTTAAATTAGTTTTGGTAATCGAGGTGGTCGAGAAAAAAACGCGTCGAGAAAAAATTTTGTTATTTTTTCCATATTTTTTTGTTCAATAAAAGTTGTTAAAAATTTTACAGTTTTTGATAAATTTTTATTGTTTATCAATAAAAATATGATACTTTTTGAAAAAAAAATTGATTGTTAAAACGTTGTTTTCGCAATTACGACCAAAAATAAAAAAAATTTTGAAAAAAAGTTATCTATCAGATCAAATATGATTTTTGTAGAATTCAATAAGCTGGGTTGAATGGTATATGGTAATAGGGCCTTTGGTGAATTAAAAATAAGTTAATTGACAAAAACCAATTATTTAACAAATGTCTATACAAGAACTGTAATAATTGATCTATTAGAAATGAATCAAGACGATGATTACATGAGTGAGATTTTTCAAATATTAGACGAAGTGGACCACTGTGAAATGTCTAGTTTTACGGAAAAGTGTAAAAACTACAAGTATTCGCTTGACATGGAGCATAAAGCTAATAAGAAAAATAACGAGGTTTTGGACCAATTGAACGTAATCTTTAGAAATGAGAATGGAAATAGCCATCTTTTATACGATATTCTAAGATATGACAACCCAATTTACAAATAACTAATATTTTTTTTTTTATTTTCTTATCAATTTTTATATTTTTTAAGTGGACAGGGTCGTTTATTTTACACGACTCTGATTAAGTGGTCGAAAATCGGCCTTAGCATCAGGATAAATAAATAAATAAATAAAAACCAATTATTTTCAAATTTATTTCAAAATTTTGGTAAATTTTGCTTTTGTCCAATCTAAAACCTTTTTTATCATAAATTTCATTATTTTCGAATTTAGCTTTTTATTACGGATACCCTTTTTTTTCAAAAAGCATCATATTTTTAGTGAAACAAATCGCCTTAATTATTTTTTTAATTTCAAAAATTTCAAGTCGACTCTAGTCGGCTCAAGAAAAAACTCAGTCGACTTGAAATAAAAGTCAGTCGAGTCGACTCAAGTTGACTGGAAAAAAAATGCCCAACACTACTCTATTAGTTATTGAATAATATTTAAAAATTTGAAATTTTACCTTTTTCGCCTAAATTTCCAAAAATTTCGCGATTTTTTCAATATTATTTTTTCAAATAAAATTTTCTTTAAAAATAAAATGGAAGGAAAAAGAGTAAAAAAAGCGAATTTATTTCGCTTTTTGGAATTTTCGGGGATTTCCTAGAGTTCCTGGTAAATTTACTGGAAATCTGGTAAAATCATAGTGACAAATCAGTACTGTATAATTATTTCTTGTGTTTTTGCCATAATTAAATCCATTTTTTCTTGAAAAATGTGTATCTAAACACTGATAACAATGTTTGGGAAATTTTATTTAGTAACTTTCAAAATGTGAAAAAAATTAAAATTTTGAAAATTGTATTCTGCTTTCAAAAGACAAAAATCTTGAAAACATAATTTGAAATATGCTAAAGAAAACTAAAATAAATTTAAAATTAAAGTTCGAAAAAATTTTATAATTCCAAAAATCTATAAAAAAAAAAACTAACACGCCTTTAATTTAGCTTTATTTCGAAAAATAAAAATGAATAGCTTACTCAAATCATTTAGGTCAATTAACCTATCTAGAATTCGACAATTCCATTCAAGCACCACTTTAAAAAGTACTCAATTTTATCCAATAAACGATGACGTTTTCGGTCTAAACGATGAACAAAAACAATTAAGACAAATTGTTTTTAATTTTGTTCAAAAAGAACTTGCTCCCAAAGCTAAACAAATCGATCAAGAAAATGACTTTAAGGACATGAAGGTACTAATTTAAATTATTAGTTTAAAGATTTATCAATTTAAGTTGCTTTTTTTTAAGCCATTTTATAAAAAAATGGGCGAATTGGGTTTACTTGGTGTAACTGTTTCGAGCGAATACGGTGGTTCTGATTTAGGTTATTTTGAACATTGCTTAATTATGGAGGAAATAAGTCGTGCTAGTGGTGCAGTAGCCTTAAGTTACGGTGCTCATACTAACCTATGTATTAATCAAATAAATCGTAATGGAAACGAAGAACAAAAACAAAAATATTTGCCCAAAGTACCATTTTAAATTTTTACGAAAACAAAATTTTTTTTAAATTTTTTTTTTGAAAGTTAATTAGCGGTGATCATATTGGTGCATTGGCTATGAGTGAATCAGGCGCTGGTTCAGACGTAGTATCAATGAAATTAAAAGCTGAGAAAAAAGGAGATTATTATGTTTTGAATGGACATAAATTTTGGATTACCAATGGTCCTGATGCTGATGTCTTATTAGTTTATGCCAAGACTAATCATTCATCTAAACCTCAACACGGCATATCGACTTTTTTAATTGAAAAAGGAATGCCAGGATTTAAGACTATGCCAAAATTGGACAAA
>NTPY01000403.1:168495-181632 GCA_002922825.1 Brachionus calyciflorus
TTGTTCAGCTTATTATTGAGAAGATTAAAGTCCTCGGCTAACTTAATATTATCGTTGACTTTTAATAATTTGTAGAGACAATAGTTGTAGTAATTCGATAGCTTTTGAATGCTAGAAAACAAAAGAAAAGATTGATTGTTTATAATCAGCTCTAAAAATCATTTCTGGATGAACTCAGTATTAACTTTTATAAAAAGTCTTAAGTTTTTTTTTTGCAAGACTTAAATATTTCAAATGGAATACAAGTAGTTCTTAAATTTTTTTTTAAAAACAGTCTAATTTTTATGATTTAGGATCTTCGTCATCATAACAGTTCAACTTATATTCCTTGTTTGAAAAAAATGGCGTTTTTCAAATAGTTGACTCAGAACTCACTTCTAACTTTCTGACGAGGCTGTCCAAGTAATTCCACGAAGTTACCTAACAGTTGTTAAAATTTAAAATAGTAATCCCGATCAAAATCATGTGACTGAAAATTATTGCATGATCTCGGAAAAATTCAAATTTCAACCATTCATTCAATTAAATTAGTTTTGGTAATCGAGGTGGTGTAAGGTCAAAAAAGCCTTCTAAAATGGAAAAAGAGAAATTCCAGTCGACTGAGTTTTTTCTTGAGTCGACTTGAAATTTTTGAAATTAAAAAAAATATTTAAGACGATTTGTTTCAATAAAAATATGATGCTTTTTGAAAAAAAAAATTGATTGTTAAAACGTTGTTTTCGCAATTACGACCAAAAATAAAAAAAATTTTGAAAAAAAGTTATCTATCAGATCAAATATGATTTTTGTGACATCAATAAGCTGGGTTGAATGGTATATGGTAATAGGGCCTTTGGTGAATTAAAAATAAGTTAATTGACAAAAACCAATTATTTTCAAATTTATTTCAAAATTTTGATAAATTTTGCTTTTGTCCAATCTAAACCTTTTTTATCATAAATTTCATTATTTTCGAATTTAGCTTTTTATTACGGATACCCTTTTTTTTCAAAAAGCATCATATTTTTAGTGAAACAAATCGCCTTAATTATTTTTTTAATTTCAAAAATTTCAAGTCGACTCTAGTCGGCTCAAGAAAAAACTCAGTCGACTGGAGTCGACTTGAAATAAAAGTCAGTAAGGCGACTCAAGTCGACTGGAAAAAAAAAGCCCAACCTACTCTATTAGTTATTGAATAATATTTAAAAATTTGAAATTTTACCTTTTTCGCCTAAATTTCCATAAATTTCGCGATTTTTTCCATGATATTTTTTCAAATAAAATTTTCTTTAAAAATAAAATCGAAGGAAAAAGAGTAAAAAAAGCGAATTTATTTCGCTTTTTGGAATTTGCGGGGATTTCCTAGAGTTCCTGGTAAATTTACTGGAAATCTGGTAAAATCATAGTGACAAATCAGTACTGTATATTTATTTCTTGTGTTTTTGCCATAATTAAATCCATTTTTTCTTGAAAAATGTGTATCTAAACACTGATAACAATGTTTGGGAAATTTTATTTAGTAACTTTCAAAATGTGAAAAAAATTAAAATTTTGAAAATTGTATTCTGCTTTCAAAAGACAAAAATCTTGAAAACATAATTTGAAATATTATTAGAATACTAAAATAATTTTAAAATTAAAGTTCGAAAAAATTTTATAATTCCAAAAATCTATAAAAAAGAAAAAAAACTAACACGCCTTTAATTTAGCTTTATTTCGAAAAATAAAAATGAATAGCTTACTCAAATCATTTAGGTCAATTAACCTATCTAGAATTCGACAATTCCATTCAAGCACTACTTTAAAAAGTACTCAATTTTATCCAATAAACGATGACGTTTTCGGTCTAAACGATGAACAAAAACAATTAAGACAAATTGTTTTTAATTTTGTTCAAAAAGAACTTGCTCCCAAAGCTAAACAAATCGATCAAGAAAATGACTTTAAGGACATGAAGGTACTAATTTAAATTATTAGTTTAAAGATTTATCAATTTAAGTTGCTTTTTTTTAAGCCATTTTATAAAAAAATGGGCGAATTGGGTTTACTTGGTGTAACTGTTTCGAGCGAATACGGTGGTTCTGATTTAGGTTATTTTGAACATTGCTTAATTATGGAGGAAATAAGTCGTGCTAGTGGTGCAGTAGCCTTAAGTTACGGTGCTCATACTAACCTATGTATTAATCAAATAAATCGTAATGGAAACGAAGAACAAAAACAAAAATATTTGCCCAAAGTACCATTTTAAATTTTTACGAAAACAAAATTTTTTTTAAATTTTTTTTTTGAAAGTTAATTAGCGGTGATCATATTGGTGCATTGGCTATGAGTGAATCAGGCGCTGGTTCAGACGTAGTATCAATGAAATTAAAAGCTGAGAAAAAAGGAGATTATTATGTTTTGAATGGACATAAATTTTGGATTACCAATGGTCCTGATGCTGATGTCTTATTAGTTTATGCCAAGACTAATAATTCATCTAAACCTCAACACGGAATTTCGACTTTTTTAATTGAAAAAGGAATGCCAGGATTTAAGACAATGCCAAAATTGGACAAATTAGGCATGAGAGGATCAAATACTTGTGAATTAGTTTTCGAAGATTGTAAAGTACCAGTTAAGAATTTAGTCGGTCAAGAAAATAAGGGTGTCTATGTTTTGATGAGTGGTTTAGATCTCGAAAGATTAGTCCTTGCTGCTGGACCTTTAGGGTAAATTAAAAAAAAAAAACAAATTAAAAATTATTAAGTTTATTTATTTTAAAAAAAAAAGATTAATGCAAGCTGCATGTGATATCTCTTTTGAATATGCTCATTTAAGAAAAGCTTTTGGTCAACCGATCGGACAGTTTCAAGTAAAAAGAAAAAATTTTTAAAAATTAGTTAAATTTGAAAAAAAAAATTAAATTTTTTTTGTAAGTTGTTACAAGGTAAAATGGCAGATATGTATACAACATTAAACGCTAGTAGAGCATATTTGTACAATGTAGCTAAAGCCGCTGATAAGGGTATAGTAAGTAGTAAAGATTGTGCCGGTGTTATATTGTATTTAGCTGAAAAAGCAACACAAGTAGCTTTGGATGCTATTCAAATTTTAGGCGGTAATGGTTATATAAATGATTATCCGACTGGACGAATTTTAAGAGATGCTAAATTATATGAAATTGGCGCTGGTACTAGTGAAATTAGACGCTTAATTATTGGAAGATCTTTAAATGACGAATATGCTAAGGCTCAAAAATAGAATTATAATTTTTATTCAATGCATTTTAATATTTAATTTGTTTTTCTTTCTTTTTTTTCGCTTTTAATAATAAAATTTAAAAAGTTTTAACTTTTATGCGAAATTTTTTTAATAAGATCTTTACCTCTAAGAGCTTCAGAATAAATAATTTAATAATTCTACTGTCTCAAGTCCGGTAAAGTTATGAATAGAACATTAAGGTTAATTTGTAAAACACTGACTAATCACTATCTTTTGTGAAAAATGTTCAAAATTTAATCGTCTTATAAAAAAAGTCTTTTTTTTGACTAGGAATACTAAAGTTAAGCTTCATTGACTGTCCTTGTCTTTTGCACCGAACATTAGAGCACGCTTGATTCTTATAGACGAGCTTAAGTTCTTATAATTTCTTTTTTTTTTAAATACATCAGCTTGATCATTTAATTTATTTGTTTTAAAGTTTTCAATGTTTTTTTTTAACGTTTTCAGGCGATTTTTCAATTAAAAAATGTCAAAAATTCATTTTTTCTAAATCTGTTTTTTAAGAAAAAAACACTTTGAAAACACCAAAAAAACGCCGTTTTTTACTATAAATAAAGATTAAAAGAAAAAACGTGATTTGTGTTTTTTTTTCAAAAACAACACTTCTAAAATTCTTGAACCTTTACCTAAAAATGCCGTTTTTTTAACCTTTTTTCTAGTGATTTTTTTTTCGCGACAAAACGCTCACGTTTGACACCCTAAAAACAGTATAAAAACGCCAAAGAAACAGACAAAAAACAGCATTTAACGGCGTTTTAACAGTCTTTTTTCTGTTTTATTTTGCTCGGGTCATAATTCCGAAATAATATTTTTTTAACTCTTAAATTTTTATAGTTTTAATTGCTTTTATTATTATTGACGAATTTAAATGAACTAAATAAATTAGTCATTAGTCATTTAAAGGCTCTGTAAGGTAAATTTCAATTCGACACTGTATCAAATTAGTATAACTTTAGAATGAGAAGTGATAAAGTTAGCAGACCTTCATTTTTGAGTGTAACGAAATTGTTACAGTTTGTAGTAATTTGCAAAATAATTTTATCACTTACCGTTCAAAAGTTTTTTGAATTTACAGAGCCCATTTCAAATTAATCATTTAGCTTTTGATCCAACATCAAAGCATTTTTCTAAATTAATTAATTTACGTCCTAGATTGAAACAGTTAATTCCAATACGTTTATAGTAAATGCCGCATTAATAGATACGGCAATAAGGTAAGCTTTTAATTGGTTCTGTGTAAATTCTAAGGAAAGTCTCAAAGCTTTACCAATTTTTTAAAATTTTTTACTATTTTACTTATTAAAATATTTTAATTGGTTAATTTAATTTTTAACAATTCATTTTTATCTTAAATTTCGAACTTTAATCGTGAATTTTTTATGAAACATAAGAATAAAACTATTTCGTTTTATGCATAAAAAGTTGTTCTAGCCACCAAAAATTTCAAATAGAACCAAAAAAAAATTCATCAAAAAAAATGAAAATATTTATTTATTTGAAACATACATTTAATAGCCTTAAAAAGCCATCATGTCGAGGTTTCTTTTTCCCAATTGTGAAGATTCTGTAAATCGAAATTACCAACAGAATTCGGCAAACACCACCACACATCACAAGAATTTGCCAAATTCTATTTAACACTTCGAAAATTCCCATAAATTATTGCAATAAAATCACACATATCAATTTTTTTCTTTATTTTCAACCATCCAGAAAAATTATTTCTTACTCTCTATGTTAAACTATGAGGGAACTTTTTTTATGTTACTTAAGACATTAAAGTCCTATTTTATGCTTTCATTTTTGAAAGGGAAATTTTGAAATGAATAAATTTTTAGTTTGCCTTTGATTGTCTTTTATTTAGAACAATTAAAAAAAATTCAAGATTTTTTAGTTGTTTCATGTTTCCAAAATTCGAACCACGCATATAAACTTTATGTGCAAAGTTAATATAAATATCACTTGAATTACTTCATAGATATAAAATATACAGTAAACCCTCGTTCATAATTGCGCAATTATACCCGAAATTATTATACGGTAGTAAAAAATTAAAAGCTTTTTTCTAAAAGAAAATTAGTTTGCTTTGGGATCCTTATATCCAGAAAAAATGTGACTAGTTGAGTTTTCGTTATTTTCAATTCTAAACTTAATTCAAAAGCACAAACCTTCCTTTCGTTTTTTGATCTGTACCTAAAATATTGACGATTCCTTGAAAAAATCAACAATTTCTGCAACAAAAAAAAGCAAAGAAAAAAGTTAACAAAATTTTCTTAAATTAATTAAAATAATTTCAAATTGCAACTACCCTAATTGCAAATTATTAAAATTCAAATAAAATGCTTAAGTAAAAAATTCAAAAAATCAAACTGCAGTTGATTTTAAATCAAGGTTTCGAAGGCATGCAAATTAAACTCAATGCATACACTACGTCAAGAAAATTTTCTATGCACTCGCAATAGAAAATATATTCAAACGAAAACTAAATAGAGCTGAATATTTAGAGTAAGAAAAGAAAATGGTGAGTGCAATACCTATTTTCAATTTTTTTTTTCAATAAATGCTAAATTTACATATTATTTTCGATACCATGAAAATAATATCCAATTCAATCAATGAATTAATTTTGTGTTTTTTAAAAGCCAGCTAAACCAGCAGTCAAAAAGCCAACCAAGGGTGGCAAAAAGGGCAAATCCAAAGTCGCAGCTGCTCCATTAAAATCAAAAGTTGCCGATGTTAAAAAAGTCGTCAATCCACTCTTCGAGAAACGACCAAAGAATTTTGGAATCGGTAATTTTTTTTTCCTTAATAGTTACCAAATACCTTGATTGCTATGATGAACTGTTTATTTGATACTAAATGATAATTTAATAACATAGACAAGCATATGACTGAGCAATCAAAAATTAAAAAAATTATTTCCTTTTATTAAATTTTTTTTTCTATTTTTTTATTAAGGTCAAAACATCCAACCAAAACGTGATTTGACTCGTTTCTTAAGATGGCCACGTTACATTCGTTTACAAAGACAAAAGGCTATTCTATTAAAAAGACTTAAAGTCCCACCATCGATTAACCAATTCTCTTCAACTTTGGACAGACAAACTGGTAAGTCTATTTTTTTATCTATTACAAAAAAAAGACCCGGTGACGAAAAAAAAAAATTCAGAAATTTTAATGAAGATTTCTTTTTTTATCACCAAGATCTCCGAGGGTTCTTTTAAAAAAAAATTTAATATCTATCCTAGTGATGATTTTATCAACTGAATACTCTTATGTAGAGTCTTAATTCTACTACCACTAAGATCTCTGAGGGATAGATTTAAATTAGAAAATTATTTATTATTTTTTTAATTTTTATTTTTTAAATAAACAGCCAGTCAATTGTTTAAATTGTTGGATAAATACAGACCAGAGAACAAAAAAGACCGTAGAGCTCGTTTGGTTCAAAGAGCTAAAGAAAGAGCTGAGGGTAAACCAGATCAACCAACTAAAAGACCATTAGTTGTACGCACTGGTATCAACACTGTCACTACTTTAGTCGAGCAAAAAAAAGCTCAATTAGTCGTCATTTCTCACGATGTCGATCCAATTGAAGTAAGTAGCAAAAAAATACTTTTTTTTTTGTTTATCTTGCTGTGATTATTGATTGAATTTCTTCACCTGAGAGTAATGAAGAAAAAATTTTATATTTTAATGAGCAAGACTAAAAAAAAATAAAATTTTTTTTTAAATTTTTTTTATTTTTTTTTAAAGATTGTTTTATTTTTGCCAGCTTTGTGCAAAAAAATGGGCGTACCATATTGTATTGTAAAAGGCAAAGCTCGTTTAGGTCAAGTAGTCCGTCGCAAAACCTGTACTGCTTTGGCTTTGACCAACGTCAATGCTGAAGATAAAACTTCATTGAATAAATTAGTCGAAGTATGCAAGACCAACTTCAATGAGAGATACGACGAGTTGAGACGTCACTCTGGTGGTGGTGTTTTGGGCGCTAAATCATTGGCCAAAATCGCCAAATTAGAAAAACTCAAAGCTCGCGAATTATCACAAAAATTGGGATCATAAATTTTTTCAAATTTCCAAAGAACTTAAGAAATTAAGGTCCTTATTTTTGAAATAAATAATTCAAAAAAAAAAAATTTTTTTTTTCATTTTTTTATTAAGATGTCTCTTGAGAAAAAAAAATTGCAGTGATGAATGTTTTGTTTGATTTTTAAAAAAAAATATGAAATTTTTAAATCTAGACAAGCATATGACTGAGCAATTTATTCATTTTTTCAATACCTAGGCACATTCAGCTCCAAATTGCATTCAATAAATTGCAAATTTAGGCGTTCCCTATATGTGCAATATAAAATAATCTACTTGCTATACTCTTTGGTTTTTTTTAAACATAAACTTAAGAGTACGTCGTAAATTTACATCAAAAATTTTTATTAAAAAAAAGCACTTAAAAAACTCGGTTAGATATTTTTTTGTTATAAATGTCTAATTTTATAAAAAGGTGCTAAAATCATAGTTTGACATGCTTGATATGAATACTTTAATTTTTACCAATGTGTTTATATTCAATAGTTTAACCAACATTTTTTTAGCACAAATAATTTCTTACTAAAGTCATCTTTACGGCATATTTGAATATCTGAAATAAATATTTTAAAACTTTGAAAAAAAATTGAAAATAAAACTATAAAACGGATAACCGCTTCCAATTTATGCAAACATGTCTTTACACATGTACTTACTTGAATACAATCTGAATTAATAACACATTTGCTTATAAATTTACATTAAATACATTGATCTTTTAATGGATTTGAAGTTAGTTTTTGTCTGAAGTTTAGTGAAAAAGTGGAAGAAATAAAACAAAATATTTTGCAATGGAAAACTTGAGAATTTACATCATAATCAAAAGCATTATTATTCTTTATTAAAAAGATACTTTTTTCATATGACGCAAAATGATGAGATTTTGTTTAATTTTTGAAATTTCGGCCAAGCGTCATATGACGTCATATCTTAATTTTAGCACCATCGTCATCTGAAGTCATATTTTTATTTCATTCATCTCCTAATAATTCTCCCATGCTATAGAAATAGGTTATTCGAAGAATTTTTTCCATATAAAAAAATTAGATTTGCTGTCGGGTTAAGGTCAAAAAAGATTAAATATTTTAATTTTTAATATATATTTTTAGAGTAGACTTAATTTTTAAAATTCAAAAAATGGAACTTTTGTTTACATTCTTTTTCGAATTTCTTGACCCGGCATTAAAACTTAATTTTTTTATATTTAATGCGGAACCAATTATTGGAATAATCTTTCTATAAGTAAAAATTTAAAAATTATATAGCATGGTATTATCAAAGACAAAAACTATGGTAGAAATCTCATGCGAAAAAAATTAATTTTTTGAAAAATAAATTTGACACTACCGTAAATCCCCTCTATTTGTACCCAGAAATTTTCGGTTTTTAACTCTGATTGCTCTAAATTCTCACTTAAATCATATGGTAAAAATTTCTATGGTTATCAATTTCAGCTTGCTATACCCAATAAAGCATTTGAAAATTTTTGTAGATATTTTTCCATTAAGATAAACGTAAAAAATTACTGTATACAAATAGAGAGGATTTACGGTAAATAAAAAATTGTTACCTCCATTTTTTTAAAAAACGTCGAACTGTCCTTGCGAAGCTAAGACAACTCTGTTCGATTCCGACCACAATTTGACTAGCACCAAGATTAATTTTTATAAAACTTATTTTAAAAATTTCGAATCATATGAAATTATCTTTTAGTTGTTGATTTTTATATTGCTTTTTCCAAATAGTTGTATACAATCAATTAGTTGTCCCAGCGCTTAGGTCATGGTCTTTGCGTGAAAGCTGAGACAATTTACTACTAGAAAATATGTAGTCGGAACGAGTCCGGATTTATTTAGACTAGGAAAGTATGGATCAGTAATTCTTATTTTTTTTGAATGAGTTTGCATGACGAACTAAGCGTCCTACAGCTTAAAAATAATTGTACGTGAAAACTTTGGGCCAAAAAATTAGAGTTTGGAAGAGTTTTCTTAGCCTCGCTAGGAAAGGTCCTCTTTTTTTTTAAAAATGGATGTACGTGTTTTAGTAACAATCAAAAACGAGACAAATTTTAAAAAAATGAGTTAAAAATGAATTTTGAATTTATTCTGTCTTTAGAAATTATTCAAATAGAATTTTCTTTTACAAATTCAATTACGCGCCACTTTTCTGAATGCATAGAATATAATAAATTTGTTTGTTATTTTAATTTCAATATTTTTTTCCAAAAAAGAGTTTTTATGCTCTTAAAAATTTTATAAATTGAAAAAATTATTTCTAATTTAAAATATTTTTTTGTTTTAAATCTAAACCAATTTAGCAAAATGCAAATATCACGTGAACAATTTCTAAAAAATATTGATTCAATTCAGAACAATACCAGTCTAAATGAAGCCAATAGAAATGTAAGACTTTATTTTCTTTTTTTTTTGGAGATAATTAATGTATTTTTAAATATATTAGGCTTTATTATGGGTTGAAATTGAAGCCTTTAGATCCCAATATTTAGGTAATTTAAGTTTAATTGCTATGAGCCTAAAATTGTTTTTGCCCAGTTATTCAAAAAAATACTTGACTTGATATTTTTGTTTATTAAAATTTTGAAGATATATCATCAACCAATTTTGAAATTCATCTAATGTCGTTTTTTTGTAAATCTTTGTTTTGAGACGTAGATAAACTTCGCATTTAATTGAATCTATACTTAGATTCGTCAGTGGTATATTTAAAGCTATAAATAGATTTGTGTTACGGGATTTTTTATCCCGCACTCTGTTTGTTCTCTTATAAGTTTTAGACATTTGTTATTTTTTACTCAAATAACCAGTGCTCTTATTTTAGGTATTTAGCGCAATTTTGAGCACAATATTTTTTGATTTAATTTCCTTAAAGTAATTTGACTGGAAAGAAAGAAAAAAGCCTTTGAGATTTGACTTGAGGTTTTAAGTTAAAATATTAGTGTAACGTAAAACCCCTTTTTACCGGTATAAAGACGAAAAAATTACTTTTTAAATTATTTATTGTAGTTTATCTTTGATTACTTATAGAAAAAGTTTTAATTTAAAAGGATTCATTAATTTTTGTTGCGTTCCTTGATGATTTAAACATTTTTTTTTTGTACCATGGAACAACTCAATTTTTATACCATGGTCCAAAAAAATCTCAAAATCATTAAAATTATTTTATAAATATATAACGTTAAATTAAGATTTTTTCATTATAAATAAATAAAAATGTAGACATAGTTTTATTGCATCGTACAAAACTGAAAAGTAAAATTTGTACCAAGAAAAAAAAAAGGGGGGAGGGGTTACGGTAGACTAGAAAAAATTTATTCTTTTAAAAAAATTTTCTCCTATAATTATTACGTAATGTCACGTAATGTTTTATAATGTTAAAATTAAAGTTCATCATAAGTTGATAAATTTAAGGATTTTTGATCAACTTACATTTTTTTTGGTTTAAATAATATTTTCTGGTTTTTGAAACATTGTATTGTCAATTTCAAAAATATAAAAATTTATTTATAAGCACACCGTCATAAGAAAATAAATTTATGTATAAGCACAAGGTTTCTAGTCGAATGCGATTAAAATATTTTAAGACCGAAATTGTTTATTTCTCTAAGTCATTTACCAAAATACCCTAACTTAGTTTGCAGGGTTTTACCATACATTATCTGTATGTCGAAATAAACATAAATTGCTACCAGACTATATTGTGCTTTGATACGTAAATTTCATACAAGTACAATACAATCAAAAAGCACGGTATGTTGATTACTTTATTTATAAATAAACTATAAACTTAATATTTATTTATCATCTTAGTCGCATTTTTTTTGACTCCTCTTTGAAGACAAGTTTTGATTGATTATTGATGCGGCTGATTAATGTTACATCGATTATTTTTGATGTAAAGAGTTTGTGTCACATTGAAACGATAGAGACGTTCATATTAATGTGAAACCACATTTTTGCATCGAAATTTTTAAGCATCACATTAAATTTCTGCCTCTTGAATATGCATTAACTTGAATAAATCCCGAATATAAGAACTGCTTTTATCGTACCCTTGGAAAAACCATACCAACCCTTTTATTTCAAACAACCACCTATCATCTTTAGAATTATTCAATTTTAAATTAGCGGCTAATTTTTTTAAGGAAAAAATCTAGAAACTATTACTAATACACCTCAAATAATGAATTCAATACGTGAAGATAATTTTTTATTTTTTGTGAACTTTTAAAGAAAAATCATTCAGGATTAATTTTTTTAAGGAAATCAAGAAACCATTACAAATACACCTCAAATAATGAATTCAATACGTGATGGTAAGTTTTTATTTTTTGTGAACATTTAAAGAAAAATCATTCAGGATTAATTTTTTAAGGACAAAATCAAGAAATGGTTAATTCATCTCAAGTTATGGGATCAAAGCGGGAAGGTAATTTTTTATTCTTGTGAACATTTAAAGAAAAATTAAATCATGATTTTTTTTGATTTTTTCAAAATCAAGAAAGGCTTAGTACAAGCTTTATCATTCAATCTTCAAGAGAAGGTAATTTTATATAAACAGGATAACGTTCCCCAAAATGTTCAGCTTTAAATTTTATAATTATAAAACTAACACTGAAAAATTAAAATTAGGTTTTCAATATACACATACGATTAAACTCTATCGGATTGAATAAAAAATTCAATTTTAAGAATATAATTTCGCCTCCCAAAATACCGACCTCGGACTATAGAATCTCGAAGACGAGTGACTAACGAACTATTTCTCAATTTTTTTCAGATTTTAGTGACTTATATCACTTTTAATTGAATTTTTTCGGTAAATGAACTGTAATTTAGTTTAGGATTTTTTATGCTTTAAGTTTATCTTTGATTAGTTTTTTAGCTCTTTGAATAAAATGAATTCTATTGAAATTTTAATATTTAAATTTTTTTTTTAACATTTAGATAATTATTATTTTAAACTGTTTTGGATTTTCGCCGTATTTTCTTTTTTGGAAAAAATTGGTAAACTTATTTTCCTAAATATCATTTTTTTTTAATAATTTTAACATTTACCCTAAAACCTGATAAACTAGACCATGGGCTTATATGTATAATATTAAATTTGACATTAATATTAAAATTGATTGACATGTAAACTTGTATATTCAAAATGATATTTACATTAAACCATCAGTTAAGTAACAAGGAGCGACTCATAACAACTTTATTTAAATGAGCTTGTTTTCAATTCATCTTAATTTAAGTACAAGGTATTTTAATCAAAAGCCCAGGGGCTATATGTATTTTATGGGATGGGCTTATATCGACTCCATAAACAAATACTCATGTTTAGCCCTGGGCTAGTTTGTCAGATTTTACGGTAATATATTTTTTTTTATTTGTTAACAAATATTTTATTAATAATCTGGGTTTATTATTTTAACAAAATCTAAAAACGTTTCAACAGAAATTTTTAAAGTTTAAAGTATATATCTTAAAAAATCAAGTCTAAATGAGGCTCATATTTAATCAAAATGTTTCCGTCATGTTGATTTAATTTTTGTTTTAAATCAACAAATTTAATTTAATACTTAATAATTTTATTTTAAAAGTTATCAAAAATATTTTTTATTATTTATTCAAACCTTTGAAACAAAAAAATGATTAACAATTAACTTATTATAATAAATAAATTAGAACTAAATGATTTTCTCCAGTTTCAGTAAAATATGATTTAAAATTGGTGCCTGAGCGTTTTTATCTAAGAAAAATTATGTTGTTTTTAATTTCTTTTTTTTTTTTT
>NTPY01000403.1:182476-197326 GCA_002922825.1 Brachionus calyciflorus
GTTGAGACGTCACTCTGGTGGTGGTGTTTTGGGCGCTAAATCATTGGCCAAAATCGCCAAATTAGAAAAACTCAAAGCTCGCGAATTATCACAAAAATTGGGATCATAAATTTTTTCAAATTTCCAAAGAACTTAAAAAATTAAGGTCCTTATTTTTAAAATAAATAATTCAAAAAAAAAGATTTTTTTTTTCATTTTTTTATTAAGATGTCTCTTGAGAAAAAAAAATTGCAGTGATGAATGTTTTGTTTGATTTTTAAAAAAAAATATGAAATTTTTAAATCTAGACAAGCATATGACTGAGCAATTTATCCATTTTTTTAATACCTGGGCACATTCAGCTCCAAATTGCATTCAATAAATTGCAAATTTAGGCGTTCCCTATATGTGCAATATAAAATAATCTACTTGCTATACTCTTTGGTTTTTTTTAAACATAAACTTAAGAGTACGTCGTAAATTTACATCAAAAATTTTTTATTTTTATTTAGCCAAACATAAACTGAGAGGATCTAAAATAAACTTTTAAAAGTTTGCATATAATTTTGATATCAAAAATAAATTCAAAAGTTTTATAAAAATTAATTCTGGTTCTTAGTCAAATTGTGGTCGGAATTGAGAAGAGTTGTCTAAGCCCGCGTTTTTTAAAAAAATTAACATGCGGCGTTTTAGTAACACCGCATGTTTATTCTAGGTACAAAAAACCGGCGAATAATTTTCTATATAATTTCAAATTTATTTTTCAAAAATTAGTTTTTTTCGCATGAAATTTCTACTTTACCACCATGCTATATAATTTTTAAATTTTTACTTATAGAAAGATTATTCCCAGAATCGGTTCCGCATTGAATATAAAAAAAATAAGTTTTAATGCCGGATCAAGAAATTCAAAAAAGAATGTAAAAAAAAGGTCCATTTTTTTGAATTTTAAAAATTAAGTCTACTCTAAAAATAAAAATATGGCATTGTGAATTTTTTACAATTTACAATTACAAAATATTAAAACTCCTATAAAAGGTAGAAAAATGCTGTGTGCCAAGAAAATAATATGCAATTTTGTAGGAAGTTACACCTTATAGATAAGTCTGCAAAATATGGAAATTCGATTAAATATAATTCGTTTTTCCATTTTTCGATTTTCTAAAATTTTCTTTTAAAAATGATTCTTAAATGAAGTCAAATTTTTTTTTATTTTTGCTTTACGAATTTTTAGATTTACGTAAACAAACGACGAAAATAAAAAATTTTGATCTAAAAAAATACAATATCAAAAAAATAGGACAAATTCTATTATCCAAAATTCATTTTTAGAGTAAATTAAGTTAGTTAAAATCCGATTTCCATATTTTGCACAAATTGCAGATATTTTGCAGACTTACCTATAAGGTGTAACTTCCTAAGTTACACAAAGTTGCATATTATTTTCTTTGCACACAGCATTTTTCTACCTTTTATAAGAGTTTTAATATTTTATTAGTGTAAATTGTAAAAAAATTCACAATGCCTAAAAATATTACTTCGGATGACGATGGTGCTAAAATTAAGATATGATATCATATGACGCTTGGCTGAAATTTCAAAAATTAAACAAAATCTCATCATTTTGCGTCTTTTTAAGAAAGAATAATAATGCTTTTGATTATGATGTAAATTCTTAAGTTTTGAATTGCAAAAAACAAAAAATACATTTTTATCTAGAAAAATTTCCACCTAAAATATTTACAGTTAGGGATACAGTACCCGTCACGTTGAAATTTATTTTCGAATAAAAATTTTATATACAGTTTATCTACAAAATTCCGATTTCCAAAAAATGAAATTCGATTTCATCACTAATTTATACTCAATAGTTTAACCAAAATCATTTTAAGCACAAATTATCTCTTGATTAAAGCCACTCTTGCGGCATATTTGATTATTTGAATAGAAATAAATTTTTGAATCTTAGTAAAAAAAAATGAAAATAAAATCTATTTAAAAATAATGTGATAATCATACCATAACATTTATAGCCGTTTCCAATATATCCAGACCAGCATTTACACATGTATTTTCTCGAATAAACATCATAAATACAATCCGAGTTAAAGTCACATTTGTTTTTAAATGGACAATAAATGTATTGATCTTTTAAAGGCTTTGAGTCACAAGTTATTTTTGGTTGAATTTTTGTCTCAGATATAATTTCATTTTTTGGTTGATATTCGATTGGGATACATTGATTATTTTCCGATTTGAATCCATTTATACAATTACATAAATATGAACCCAATGTGTTTAAACATTGAGAATTTTCCGGACAAACTGCAATATTTAGATCACACTCATTTATATCTTTAAAAAAAATTTAAACCTTTTTTAGAATTATTTGAAGACAAAATGATTTGTAAAGAAAATTTATAGAAGATTTTTATCTTATTTAAAAGTTTAATGCGTAAAGGATAATCCATAAAAAAATAGCTCTAAATTTGTTTAACTTTTACTGAAACAACAATAATAAATCAAAATCTTAAGGTAAACCTGCTTGTATTTTTGCAGATATGAAACAGACCTGAGATTTTCATCCAGGAAATCATTACAAAAATTGGTTTTAATTTTGGACAGTTTATAAAATTATCATCGTCTAAAAACAGCATCATTTTCGTCAGACCATTCAACTCTGTGTCAAATCTCATGAACTTTGTGGACAGTCTTAAGTCTTATTGCGATTAAAATTTTTAAACTTTTTTTTTATTCTGAACATTTTTAAAACATTTTAAGAAATGGGTTAAAGTTGTTTAATCGGGCTAAATTGACACTACCGGTCCTTTAGAGTGAATTAAATTTCTGAAATAAATGAACAGCAAGGACAAGTTTCAGAGCTTCAGAAATTTTTCCAAACAACAAAGAACTGTTTGACCTGTTTCCATAATCCTGCTCTTCCTACTTTTTTTATTAAATTATTCGATTTTTTAGTCTGTTTTTAGACGATATTTTTTAAAAACTTAAATGCAGTAGCTTTTCTTCATGTTTAATTTTCGTGAAAATTAAAGTCCGGATTTGGTTCAATGAAAAATTTTATGAGCCAATAAACTCATTTTTCATAAAATATTAAATTGGCCAAATTCAATTAAATTTGAATAACTAAAAGGCATATTTTTTTTTCTCAAGTTTCATAATATACAAATTAAAAAGGGTTGAAAGTATAAAAAAAATTCACCTTCACAAAAAAGTCCATTTCCTCTATAACCCTCATTACAAACACATTTATAAGAGCCAATCTTATTAACACAATACGAATTAGTTTGACATTCATGTATTTCTAATTTACACTCATCAATATCAATACATTTCTCATTTAATTTTTCAAATCCATTCAAACACTTACATTCATAACCTCCATTTCTATTTAAACACTCAGAATTATCTGGACAATCAGCAATTAAAGAACTATCAGTATTCTCATAATCACACTCGTTCAAATCCTCGCATACAAACCCATCACCATCATAACCATCTTTACACATACACTCATAACTACCAATCGTATTCAAACACGAACCATATTTTTCATCACACTTTTTCCATTTATAAATTTCATTACGAAATTTATTCTTATACAAAACAAAAGTATCATTTCTCATACATTCATCAATGTCTTCACAAATTTTAAGTTTACTATTTAACTCAAAACCAAATGGACATGTGTCTAAACATACCAATTGACCATCGTCAATAACAGAATCATATCTACACTTGACACAACTTGTCGAACTATTCGATTTCGTACATCCAATACAAACATCATGGCATAAATTCTTACAAACAATTTCATCATAAGCATCTAAAAAATCGCCAGAACACCTCAATTGAGACTCAACATCAGCACTCAATAAATTAACACTTATATCATAGACAAAAACTTTGGCGTCATAACTACCAAACATGTAATATCTTGGCTCAAGTGGTTTGGAATCAAAATAAGACAAGTGGACTTTTTCCCTCGAATCATAACCATCAATAATTCCATATTGCATATATAAACCTATAATATTGTCATTTCTTTTCTCATAATTGATGCATATAAAAAATCTACGGAATAAATCCGGATTTTTTAGCGAGCCTGAACGAGCGTCTAAACTGTATTTTACAACTAGACCTGCTCGATAAAAAGCAACGCCATACGAGGATATCTGAACAAAATACCAAGTGTATTCATTATTTGGATTTGTTGCTATGACAACAAAAATATCACCGTATGACGATGCTATAAATCTCAAACATTTTCCGTGTTTGAGAGAAATGGCAAAGCGTCTACTATTGGCCGAGGACCAATCTAAATTACAAGGCATTATGAAAAAGCGATCATTTTTAGCCTTTTCAATACCTTGTAATACATTTACATATGAAGCTTGGGCTACTTTAGTATTTTGAAGTATTCCATTCTCACTCCAATGCTCGCTTTTTTGATTTCTATAAACACTGTATTTTTTCAAATTTATTTTAGATGAATGACTTTCTAAATTAATGCCTATTTCTCGGAATATAAGCTCGCCTGTTTCGACATCAAAATCAAATATTAAATTACGAACTACTATCTTTAATTAAAGAAAATTAAAAAAAAAAAATTAAAAATTTTTCAAATATTTTTAAATTACTATTTTTTGGGAAAGAGTTTTTTCGGGCATTTTGTAAGTACGTAAAAAATTGTAATTTTCATCTCGTTTTTTGCTAAACCATAAGTTGTTATGATACATTAAGTAGATTTCTTCACCTCGTAAAAATGGAACTAAAATTTCGGAAATTATTTTTTTTGTTGATAATTAAGTTCTGGTCTATTTGAATAGAAAATTACAGTAATCGGCGTCTAGTTGCATGACAATTTTGAATTCGGTACCATTCAAAATTTCTTCGTAACTTGGAAATAAATTGGATTTTGAATGAACTGAAAAAATACATGTTTCAGGAGTACCAGCTTCGATTTCTAAATCTGTAAATTGGTAATCATTCTTTAATGAAGTAGAAGTAAAATCACTAAATCAGAATTTGGAATTTAAAAATTTTTTTTTTGAATAATTTGAAATACAGATTGAAAGGTCTGAAACACTTCAAACTTAAGGACAGTAATTTAAAAAAAGTCTTTTTTGGTCTGATTTAGTAAAAAAATAAGTTGATTAGGTCGGATGAAAAAAGCTTAATTTTTTAAAGAAAAAGTTTTACTCAGAAAAAATTGCATAACTATTCTCATTAAACATCTATTAACTTGAAATTTTTTGCTTAATTTACTTCAATAGGTCCTTAATTTTTCGATTATGTTTATTCTATCTTAAATTAATTTTATACACTAAATTATTAAAAATAGTCAACAAAACAGATAATTTCCTTACAAATAGGGTGGTAAATGATTGGAACAAATTACCTCAAGAAATAATTAGCGCAAAAACAGTGAATAGCTTTAAGGCAAAGTTAGAAAATTGGTTAGATGCAAGACAAAAGGTCTTGCAAAACTGCTATAGCCGACCGGCTCACCCAGTTATGGGTTGCAGTTTTTATTACTACTACTGCTACTACTACTAAAAAAATTTCGTTTTTTGAAATTTCAAAGTATTTTTTGTTTATTTTCACCAAAGAAAAAAAAAAGATAAAAATAGAAATTTGACAAAAATCAACCTTTTTTAAATAACATACCGTAAACTCTTGCCTATAACTCTAATGAGGACCAATTGGATTTTCCAATCACTTTCCATTGGAGTTATAGGCAAGAGTTTACGGTAGTTATTTTTTTATGATTTTTTTTAAATTTTTTAAATCGCTTGAAGTCCCTCTTTTTGGTGATAATAATTTTAAATGGTGCTTTGAATAATGATTAAGAAAAAAATAGAAAATAAAACTAAATGAAAAATTACCCTATGTCTAAAAATTTCAATAGCAAACTCGAGAGAACGCCGTCTCTTTTCGAATTCATTTTGAAATTCTTCAACAGTAGTCCCATGTATACATTTTCTAGTTTGAGTTCTTTGACATGTTTGATTTGTAAACTCGCCAATAAACACATTTCTAACATTAAAATTTAAAAGTTCATTGATTGGTCTCATCTTGACTTTGAATGCCTTCGGAAACCTCGGAATACTTCTCAGCCATTCCAACAAGGTATCACCAGTATTACTCTCAAGTCTCGTTACTAATTTAGCCACATTTATATTGCCACCTTGAGACTGTAGAAAAACGCTAGTCCAATTTTTTTGAGTATTTTCCGATGATTTTGAAAAACTCTCTTGTTTCTTTCGCTCACCAAAATCATTTGTATCCATCTTACCCCCACTTCCACCCGCGTCAACTGTACCTACATTCACAGGTGCACTAACACTACCTCCCATTGATAACGAGGACCCAAAAGATTTTTGTATTTCGTCCCAAGACTTGGACAATTCTTCATTTATATTTGAACCCGATTCAACAGTTCGAGTATTCTCGAATAAAATTTGACCTCCGAATTCAGCCGAGTGAATGTAATGTGTTCCATAACGGAACAAAAATTTTTCATATTTTTGCACAGCATCATCTAAACGTAAAAAAATAAAAATATCAACAAAAAAAAATTCTTTGAAAAAAAAACATACCTAAAAAATAATTATCTGGTAAAGACATAAAATCAATAAGAAAAAATGGATCTAGATTTTCAGAGCGAACATTTTCTATAAATAAAGCATATCTAATTATATTAATTTCGAATAAGCTCAACAAGACATTTTTTTCTTTTTGACTATTCGAATTACGATCTTGATTTTTACTATTGGAATTTTTATTTAGTTTAGCATTTTCTCGTTTTAATGATAGAGATAAAAGAGGAATTCCTCCTCCAAAAGCCGAAGAAAAATAATCAAGTTCTTCATTTGTTATTGATAGACCATAACTAGAAGATAAATAAGTGGCTAGTTGACTTGCATCAGTAAAAAAAACACTATGAGCCTCAGTGTCATATATTTCAGCAATAGTTATACCATCTGGTATTAAATTACCACCATATTTAATAGGCTTATTGCATAATCTTGTTATTAAGCTTTTGCGACGTGTTTTATCCACACCGTCTTTACTTATCAAAAAACCTGTGCCTATAACATGAGCTGACGGGATCATAGACTTTTATAAATTTTTTTAAAATTAATTTTTAAAATTTTTTTTTTCTCAAATTTAATTACATCTCCACAAGATTTTTGTTTTGTATTTTTTGATCTGTCAAAAAGTTGTTCACATTCTGGTTGATTAATTTCTCTATAACACTCATTTGCTATGTACAGTCCTATACCAAGTGGAAAGTCGATATTTATCGAGGTACCAGTTGCATCATTCCTAATAAATATAAATTGAGTTTTTTTTGTTAAAACTTCATAGATAAAATCTTATTCTCAAGGTACTAAATCAAAATTAGGTAAAATCTCACTTAAGTCAAAGATTCCAATGACTTAAGTCATGCGAAACCTTTTAACTGTGTTCTTAGCTGTTTGTATTATCACTCTAGAACGGTTATTTTTTTCATTTTGATTAGTTAAAGAAAAATTTCTAAGAAAAGTTGAAACGCCCTAAGTTTACCGACTAATTTTTATCTAAGCAAAAATTGGAATTTAAAAAGTTTTTGAAAGATGCCTTTTACTAAAACGCCATAACAGTCTGTAGAAAATTTTGAGAACTTTCAGAAAATATTTTTTTCAAATTTTTCGGAAGAATGGTTAAAAATTTCATTCAACATAAATCAAAATTTGAATATTTGAAAAAACTGATCCGTAGTTTTACTGAAAACCAGCGAACAAAATAACTCCGGTCACTTAAAATTGTTTAGGAAATCGGCTAAATTTATTTTTAGAAAAAGTCCGATAAATCGAAAAGTTACCAGATTGTCAAAAATTTTACAATATAGAGCCTTTAATTCATTATAATTTTAGCTTAAAGAAAAAAGCTGATTGTTTTAATGATAAGTTTATTTTTGTTTCATAAGTTTTGACACCTTGACTGATTTAATCACACTTGGTTTTCTATCTAAGTCTTTTAGAAGGTTTTAAGAAACACTTTATGGCATAAACTAGACATTTCGTTACCCGAACACCAGCGAAAATTTACTTGCTTGTTAAATGGTGAAAGGTGTAGTTAGGTATTTTAAGTGTCTGACAAAGCCATATTTATTTAAGATCCCAAATACAAATAAAATTAGAATAAAATGATGCGAAAGGAAGTAATTTTTTTGTATTAAAAGAATCATTTTTAAATCTAAAATTAAAGTTACATTTCATCATCGACAACTGATACTTTAACATCACCAAATTTGAATTCATCAAATCCGTTAAACGAAATATCATTAGATATATGAAGCTAAAAATATATTTCATTTAAAAAAAACAACATTTTAGTATATTTTTCAAGTATTTACTTGCCTCATTAAGCGAATCTTTCAACTCAGGTTTTTCAATTTTACTCTCCGCTAAGAATTCGCTAACTTTTGCGCTATTTTCTAATACTTTAGATTTCAAGCTTGACTCTTCATCTTCATTTTTAGCCTCACCGTCTGATTGTGACGGCATAAAACTAGCCAAATTTCCCAATTTTGAAAGCATACCAACCACTTAAAATTAAAAATTCATATTTTAAACATTTAATTTGATTTTAATTTTGATTACTTCTCTTGGAAATTCTTGTTTTTCGATCTTTTTTATTGATGCTTTTGCTCATTAGCGTCCTAGACCCTTAATAATAATTAAATAATTTAAAAATATTTTTAAATGTTGTTATTACTTTTTTTAATTGGTAGAATACAAGGTTCAAAAGTAAAGTCGATATTCGAAGAATGGTTTTTTAAATTGCATTTATTAAGCTTCAAATCAATTAATTGGAAAAAAGAATCATTCATATAAACTTTTTTAAATTCGTCTATTTCTTGTTCATATTCGTTAATATCAGAATTGAGGACTAGTTTTAAAAAATTCAAAAAAAAAGAAATAATAATTTGCATTTGTTTTATTTTCATTTTTAATTGAATAAATTTATTGAAAAAGTCAACATTTAAAACTTTAATTTTTTTTTAAATTAAATTAAAAAGTTTGGCGGAATTCAAACCCAATTATTGTATGGTATGGACGCATTCAAATTAAATTTTAATGGAAGTTTTATTTATGAGATCTCGTAAAAATTTTGGATGACGGTATTCCGTTGCTTAAGAAAGTAGCATTACAACTCAAAACACATGTTTTTGGATATGCACGAAAAATAATCTCGACTTACATTCTTTTTTTTACAAATTAAAAAAATCAGAAAAAAAAGATCAAATTAGAAAATCAGTTTTATTATTTTTATTATTATAAAATCTAATGTGAAATGCATCAGGTTGTTTTTTTAATTACCGTTAAGCCTTGTCAAGAGATGTACTTGAGTGTATCCAATTTTTTGATTGGTTGAAAAAAAAATCTCCTCACAAGGCTTTACGTTAAATTTATTTATCCCTAATTTTTTTAAAAATAAGCCAAATAAAGTCATGTTCTTGATGAATGATGTCAAACAAGCTCCATTCATTATTTTGTTTTAAAAAACTAACTAGCCGCCAATTTTTTTCGTCGCAAAGAATTCTTTTTGATTTTTTATATTTTCATATATTTTCAATTTTTTCAAATAGATTTTCCCTTTTTTAACGCGGTTTTTAATCTAATTTAGAAAAATCATATTTCATTTATAGATTATAAAATTATAGAAAAAATGGGATATATTATCATTTTATGCCATTTTATTTTTATTCCATTTTTCTAAATATGACTTTATCGAAATGAGATTTTATCAAATTAATACTTTTTAGAATAGGACTTTTTCATTTTATGACTTATTGTTTTATGACTTAATATTTTTTAGAAAACAGGAAAAAAACAAGGTTAACTCGTTTCGCTCCATTTTTCTACCGCCCAAAGCATTCAGAGATTTATCTTTATAATTCGGTTTGTTAAAGTTATCAAAATTTAACAGTTTGAGTCGTTTAAAATATTTATATTTCAATTATTTTAGTCATTGGTTTTTAAATTAAAATTTTTGAAACTAATTCTTTAAAACTTTTTTCTTGTTTGCAATATAAAAAGTAAAGTCAGAAATTTTTACTTGCTTTCTAAACAAAAATAGCGTTTTTAAAGATGGAAGAAATAATAATGGGAGAAGAAGGAATATTTATTGATATATGAAGCTCATCTCCTTGGTAAATCTGGTCCAAAACTTAGAGCTATAGACAATTAAAAAGATAATCGATATCTTAATCGCTTGATTGGTTAAACCGAATTAATTATAAACAAAATTTCACTCCTGGTTAATTATGCCGTCTATCATTTGGATACAAGGCATTGATTGAAACTGGATAATCTAGAATAAAGTATTCAGTTTATAAAAAGCTCTTTACGTAATCGGGACTTAATCATTTCAAAGTGCATAATTTCATAGTGAAAGTCAATTTCATTCAGTATATTTCATTTCATATAATTTTTTTAAAAGTGTTAGTTTTTCATATTGTGCGTAAAACACGCTTATGTAAAAATTAATAAAGAAGAAAATAAATTTAACGTATTGATTATTTGAAAATAAAAAATATTTTCGTTAACAAAAATATCTAATTTAGCTGTGTCAAAAAGCACTAAGTGAGTCTTGATACCGTACCACATAAAAATTATAGCAGTTCAGTATCTTGCCCTAAATACAGTGTATGAAAAAAATTTAAGGATTTAAAGAATTTACGTAAATTTTCGAAAGATCCAAATATCAACACTGTATGCATTCTATTAAACTTAGAAGAACATATTTTTTTTAAATAACTTAAAAGTACAAATAACAAATTTCTTATAAAAAATTGTACGATGAAAGCTACACTTAGAAAAATATACATTATGAAATTGATCACTATGAAAAAAATCACTTTGAAATAATAGTCACTATGAAATTGACTTTCACTAAAAATTTGTATGCACTATGAAAAAATTCACTATGAATTGATATAGTGCCACGTAATCACTCTTTTGTTATAGTTTAAAAAATGATATAATACTGAAAAATTTTGATTTTATGTGTGAGTTTAACCGACTCGACATAAATTGGTCAAAAAAGTTTTGCATGAATGTCACAAATAAACGAATAAAAGAGTTAAAAGAAATCAAAATAATTAAAATTGGTGAAACAAATATTGAACTTGTCGACAAATTTAAACTTTTGTGTGTTTATATCGATTTAAAACTAAGGTTAGAATATAACGTAAGTCAGATGAGGGTTAGAATTAATCGAAAAGTATATTCAATTCGAAAATTTTTTTATCTTTTAAGATTAAGATTCAATTTTTCAAAACTTATCGTACCCATTTTCGATTACTGTTCGACTTTATTAATTTATTACTCGGATCAAGCAATCCAAAAACTAGCCGATAGTTATGAAATATGTATTTATAAGCTTTTCAAATTATTATTTTATTCGGACAATTACGACTCGGTAAATATTGAACTTAAAAAACTTGGGTTTTTTAATTTGCATCAGAGGATTGTACAAGTTTCAAGTTAATCTTGACCTATTATCTATTATATAAGTAAAATAAAAATCAAAGATTTTATTTGGATTAGTTTAGCTTAAATTGAGTCGATTTAGCTAAAATAAATAGTTTTACTTGTTAATTATGACATATCCAAATGATAGAGGCCAAAATAACCATCTTTTCTACAAATATAATTTTTATTTTTTTTTCTTACTGAAAAAATCGGTTGATTTTTTGGCTAAAATGATATTGCTAATTTAATATTGCTCAATTAACCTTGTTAAAAAATTTGATTTTTAATATTAAAAAAATTAAAATCTTTAAATTTCTTAAATCTTCATCTATTTATTTAAATTTACCTGATTTAATTTTTTAATTTCAAAGTTCAAAATCGATTAAATTTGTAAATAATAATTATCCCAATCAAACCCGAAATCGTAAAAAAATTCGATAATTTACTTAAAATTTCAAAAATATCGATAATTTTTCGATTTTAAAGCGTCAAATCAAATCAAATTTGTAAATCGATAACAAAATATCGAAGAAAAAAGAGAAATATTTTTATTAAATTCTCGTAAAAATCTTTATGGAAATATTATGGAAAAATGTCAATTTTCAAATTTTTGAAAATTAAATAAAAATTTTCCGTAAATATTCCTTTTTTATGTGCTAAAGTATAGTCGTCTATTCTTCGATTTATAAGCGATGTTTAAAATTTGTAGATAAACTAAAAGACTTGACATTTCATGACTCATTTTAAATTTAAAAAAAAAGAAATAAAGATTTTACAAAAAATTTAAATATGACTATTTTTATATTTAAAAAAAGCAAATCAAACATGCTAATTTCTGAAGTTTTTTCTCGCTTATAAAGTAATAAAAAAAAGTCTAAGACAAAAAAAGAAAAAGCTTTTCGAATGGATTTAAAAAACGATTGAAATGAATTAAATTGTATCTAAATTTTACATAGTTAGCGTTTGTTTGATTTACATTATTTAAAAAAAAATAGTCATATTTAAATTTTTTGTAAAATTTTTATTTCTTTTTTTTTTAAAATTTGAAATGAGTCATGAAATGGTAATACCATCTGAATCTGAATCAGAAATTTCTGATCCTGATATATTTTCAAAATAATGGAGTTTAAAAAAGATAAAGTTAAAGCGTTGATTTTAAACATAAAGTTATTTGTTACATGAATAAAGGTAACAGCATTAATGCAGCCGCGAAAGAGTTTAAATCGATAGGCGAATAATCGTTCGCTGGAAAAAGCTTGAAATAAAAATATTAGTTGTTTAATTGGATTTTTAAAAGTAGGAGCAAAGGGGGTTTGCTTAAGTGGTACATCAATCAAACTTTATGCAATACGTTTGTTCTCTACAGTTAAAGAAAATACCTCCGAAGCAAACATTGAATTCAAAGCTTCTAACGAAAATTTCTGCAAGCGAAAAGATTTAGTTTTACGACGCATAACTACCTCTGGTCGAGAATCGCCGAAAAATACTATAGATATTGTTAAGAAGTTTTTCAGTGAGTGTCAAAAATTAATGGATGTACCAAATTTTAATATTGATAAAATTGTTAATATGGATGAGACCAGTATATATTTGGACTGTCCTAGTTCTTATACATATGACAAAAAAGGCGTTAAGAGTCAAGACTTCGACAAATCTGAATCAGAAATTTCTGATCCTGATATATTGCTGAAAAAGTACGAGTTTCGGCTATATTTACTGGCTCTGCTTCAGGTCAGAAAATTATTAAATTTGTTTTAGTTCCACGTAAAACCAACTTGGCAAATTATACTCCTCTTAATGATGTTTAAGTTAGATTCAGAACTAATGCAACTTTTGAAGAAAATATTATTTGTGAATATGCAAATAAGATTTTAGTAGATTATATGAAAAATAACAATTAAAACAAAATTTATCTTTTTTTGGATTCAGTTCGATGTCATACTACTCAATTGGTTCAATCGACTTTACAATGAATGAATATTGAGCTGATATATATCCCTCCAAGATTTACTAATCTTCTCAAGCCTGCAGATGTTTGCTGGTTTTCATCTTTAAAAAAGTTATATAACTCGAAATGGAATGAATGGTTTTTGTAAAGCGAGAAAATATATACAAAATTTGGAAATCGCAGATCACCTGGTTAGGCAAAGTGTATAAAAATGCTATCAGAAATTCCGAACGATATTAGCTCAGCTTCAGTCTAAAAAAATTTTGAAAAATGTGGCATTACTAGTCAATTTGATATTTGGATATAAATTAAATAACTTTAGATGGTTGGATGTTTAATAACTTTAGAGGTACGTATAAGAAATCGAAGGCGCTGGAAAAAGTTCTTAAATTTAAACGATGAACTCGAAAATTATTTCAAAAAAAATATTTTTTTTTGTTTTCAGAAAAATTAAAATCAAAGAAATAAAACTCTAACAATTATTAAACTGGGTCATTTTTGACATTTTTGCCTTTAATTTATTTTTTTTTATTATCGAATAAGCAGTGAAATTTTTCCGATTCAAAAACATTAAAGTAATTGGTTAAAATTTCCCTGCAGATAAGGGTTAACTAAAATAGAAGCGAAACAAAAAAAGAAGTCGGTACTACTTTATTAGTTCTATAAACTTTTTAAGAACCATTTTTTTGTTGAGTTTTCTAAAAAAAAATAATTTTCAAATAAAAAAATATACAACACAAATGACAAAATTCGAATTTTCTAAAAAAATCGGCAATATTAATTTATTTTTAGAAAAATAAATTTATGATTTTTCTGATCACCTTTTTTTGTTTTGTTGATAAATATTCTATTAATTGCTAATTTATTTTTGCTCTTAAAATTTGATTACTAAATTAATTGTACTCTGAATTTTAAAAAACCAAATCCTTTTTATTTTAAGTTTTCAAATTATGAAAACTTTAAAGGCTTTTGCGAGGCTTTTAATTTCCGATACAGTCAAATTCTAATATCCTTAAAATTTTAACTAATTAATACGGTTTTTTTAATTACAATACAGTCAATCAAAAAATGGCGAACCGATTTCGAAGCGAGCAGGACACGTACTCCGTAACTTCATTTATTTTTTATTTTTGAATTAATATCATGCAAATTTCATCACAAATTTTGATTCATTTTTTGTTTCGAAAATCTAATAACTCGCCAACTTTCTAGACGCAAAAAAATTTAGCTTTGTTTAAATTTTTTTCCAATCCAAAACTGGCTCTGTACAGTAAATTTCAATTCGTCATTTCAATTCATTCAAATTGATATAACTTTTAAACAGTAAGTGATAAAGTTATTCTGTAAATTGCTACAAAGTGTAACAATTTTGCTACA
>NTPY01000403.1:207850-235035 GCA_002922825.1 Brachionus calyciflorus
TTTCGGGTTGTGGTGCGGCATTACAATCCGACCGCAAAAATGTTCTAAACTCAGTATAATCACATGTTCCTATACCTGAGACACATATATAAGCACATGGGCTCCACGGTGAATAATTACGGTACAATTAAACCGTTACTAAAATCTTTTTATTTTTCAGTTTTTGAAATTTTAATAAAATATTGGTGACCCGGGCTATCCGGCGAGCACCAAAAACACATTTTTTAGGGTTACATCACTTAAATGTATCAAGTACTAATTTATTTAGTATTAAATTCATGGTATTAATTTTCCCTAGTATTAGATTACCCTTTACCATTTTTTTTCAGAAAAAACTAAAATTTTTAAAATAAATAGGGTACTTTTTCCCCGTTTTCAAAAAGGTATTTTTCCACTTAAAATTTGGACCGGGGACAAAGTGCGCGTCACGTTGAAATTTATTTTCGAATCGAAAATTTTATCTACATTTTATCTACAAAATTCAAATTTCCAAAAAATGAAATTCGATTTCATTACTAATTTATACTCAATAGTTTAACCAAAATCATTTTAAGCACAAATTATCTCTTGATTTAAGCCACTCTTGCGACATATTTGATTATTTGAATAGAAATAAATTTTTGAATCTTTGTAAAAAAAAAATGAAAATAAAATCAATTTAAAAATAATGTGATAATCATACCATAACATTTATAGCCGTTTCCAATATATCCAGACCAGCATTTACACATGTATTTCCTCGAATAAACATCATAAATACAATCCGAGTTAATGTCACATTTGTTTTTAAATGGACAATAAATGTATTGATCTTTTAAGGGTTTTGAGTCACAAGTTATTTTTGTTATGACTCCACATTGTTATTAGTCATTGGCAAATCATTTTTTACTCTGTCATTTAAATTCCATAACTCAATAGGAAAGCGAGCAGGACAAAGTTTATCTTTGTGTAAAACACCTATATAGTTTTTCTCAACATAACTTGAAAAAAAATGGGACTCAGGCGTAGCTTTTTTTTAATCAATTCAAATGCACTAATAACATCTAAACTAGGAACAAAAGCAAGCGATTGAACCATTCTAAATGTTAAACGAATTTTTCATCGAACAAAATTTTTTATTTAGTTGTCTGTACCTTTCGCCAAAATGATTGTGATAGATGAAAGAAACATCCGTATATTTGGCATTTAAATACAAGCTTTAAGGCGTTTATTACGGCTACTTCAAAATCACAATTGACCGAAATTGGTTTTGAAGTAATTAGTTCAGACAAGAACTTGGACAAATAGAGATGGACAAATGTTGAAGGTACCGTCACAATATCAATCGTGATAAGTGCTTAAGAGTTTTAAATTTTGGTCTGTTGTAAAAAAAATTACTCTGTTCTTATCATCTTCACCTGAATCACCATAAAAAAACTTACTATTTTTATAAGTAGACCTTAACTCTTCCGAAATGAAAACCTCTTTCAAAGATTTAAAATTTTTTGTTGAAATTCCATTTTGAGAATTTCGAGTTCGAATTATTTTTTACGAATCGCGTCTTTCTTTGGCCAGTAACTGATACAGTTATCGCTTAACCCAAGCTGAAACTCGCGAATCAAGGTTCGGGGGGTTCGTTTGACTTTTTAACAATTTCATTCAATGATTTTTACTTTCCATAAACTCTTGTAATTCAGGCTTTGGTTTATGCCAGTCATTGTGTTTTTTAGTCTCCTTAAATGGAGGTATGAGTCCATTAGATACGCCTCTACCACCACATTCATTATAGCATTCACACCTCCAATATATTTTTGATGCTTGACTTATGGGCTCTCTTTTGGGTTTATCAACTACATAACAATATCCATCTGAATAAAGTTTATAAAAATTATTTTTTTGTGTATTATATAAACTCCAGTCATGTTCGGTATTGCTTATTTTTAGACTACCTATTTTATCGGCAATTTAATCAAAAGGTTTCGAGTCAGTCTCTAAAAATGACAGATCAAAATCGGCAAACACTGTATCTGTATTTTGGACCTCTTCAGGGACACCAATACCAATACAAAGTTTTTCAACAAGAAGGCCAAAATCGTCTGAAATACCACTTGTACCAGACGGTTTAATTAATCTTTTTTGTAAATTATTACTGCTAGTTTTATAATTTTTATTAGACCTCAATCGGCTTAAAATCGGAGAATTAGATTCATTCATTTTTTTAACACAATCAAAAAACTTAACAAATCAATTTATATTCAAGAATTAAAAAAGTCTCTAATTTTTTTCTCTGTTGTGTAATTTCTCTAATTTTAGTCTTATAATTTAATCTTTCTCTAATTTTTATTTTCTCTAATTTGATAGTTCACCTTTTGGCTATGAGATAAAAATTTTTAAAAAATGAAAAAATTTTTTATTTAATCGTAATTAATATAAAAATTAAAGGACATTTTAAAAGAATACTCAATTATATAAAATGAAAATATCAGTTTTTTTGTTATTATTTTGTTATCTTCTAAGAAAGGCTTTCAAATCAATTCTAAAAGCTTTAGTCTAAAATAAAAAAAATATTGGAAAAAATTCTAAAAATATAATTTTTTTTAAAATTTTTCTATTTTCTTGAGAACGAAAGTTGTGTTTTAAAGTTTTAGCGAGTGTGTTGAAACGTCTGTGTACTGAAATTATTTTTGAGTGTGGTGATTAGGTAGACAAATTATTAAAATCAATTAAAACAATTCTCTTAACTTTTTAAATTTTCTTCGAAAATGGCTCAGTTAGCCAAATTAATGAAAAAATTTTGTTTCTTTTTCCAAAAAAAATCGATCTTTTAATTAGAATTCCTAATTGTAATATTTAAAAGAGCTAACAACTTTTAAAGTTAATTTTTGAATAGTTTAAGGCGCCTTAATTTTAGTTTTCATTGTTAAACAAAAAAAGAAAAAAAGGACTTTTAATTTTTAGATTAAATCCATTTACTTTAGCAGAAATCTTAACTTTTTTGATTTTTAAAAAAAAGTTCTTTCAAGTCTTTCTACTATTTTAAGACTCGACTCGAGTCAAAGTCGCTTCATAAAAAAAGATTAGGATCACGTCAAAAATAAGTGACTTGAGCCAGATTCGAGTCGTGTATCACTTGAGTCAACTTTTCGGGTTTCGAACTCTGGGATTATTCAAACGAAAAAGAAGCTTCATTAGATGGCATGTTAAAGTTTTTTGTTAATTTTCTTTTTTTCAATTTTTTTGACAAACAAAATTCGCTCTGCAAAGCACTTAAAAGGACTTTTGGTCGAAAAAAAATTGTTGCATAGTGAAGCAAAATTTGCTGTACATGTTGGCAACGTCTGCAAAATATTGTGCAATTTTAGGCATTGTGAATTTTGGTACAAAAAAACAGTACAAAAATAATCAAGCTTGAATAAATAATTAAAAAAACATCTCTGCAAAGAAAAAAATATGCAACTAGGTGCAACCTCATAAGTTTCAGCTTATAAGAGAGTCTGCAAAATCTCTGCATTCTGCAAACAAAATAAAATTTCAAAAAAAAAAAATTTTTAAATCAATATTTTAATTTTCCAGGTAGCAAAAGGATTTATGAACCAAAATACCCAAAAAGGCGCTTAAAAATTCAAAAGTAATTTTAATTGTTTAATTATAAAGAAAATTTAGACATGCAAATAAATTAGATAAATTTTTGTTTAACTTAATTTTTGCAGAATGCAGAGATTTTGCAGACTCTCTTATAAGCTGCAGCTTAGAAGTTGCACCTAGTTGCATATTTTTTTTATTGCAGAGATTTTTTTAAAATTTTTATTCAAGTTTGATTATTTTTGTACTGTTTTTTTGTACCAAAATTCACAATGCCGCAATTTTAATTGCGTATTTAAATTAGACTTTTTCAATGGTTTCGGAAATTTTGAAATAAAACAGTTTTCTTGCAAATTTGCACCCCATCAGATGTTGAGCCAAAAGCCCAATGAAAAAGGTCAAAATTATTTGCGAGTTACGAGGTATGCGTGGCTATCGTATTTTGGCTAAGGTAAGGTTTTTTAAGGTCTGGTCATGCCTTCAGTAAATAAAGTCTCGTTAATCGCGTATAAAGCTCTTCGTGTATCGTAATATTACAATGCACAAATTAAAAAAAAAGGAGTATTATCTTTTTTGGCTAATAACATTAAATTTAAATCATATCATTTCAATTTATGAAGATCCAAATTTCTTTGGAACTGATAAAATTATTCTGTAAAATGCTATAAAGTGATACAATTTTATTATAACTAAAATTATAGACTTAAAGCAAATAAAAAGCTGAAGAATTCAAATGAACCGTTTTCAAGAGGTTCTATTTGCAAAGACCCCTTTTAAGATACAGAGTGATTTAGATGGGTCCCACTCAATTTTCACCAAATTTGAATCATTTTTACTAAGACCTAACAAACGATTACATTTAATTCAGTAATCTACAAAATAAAATAAACGGGGAGGTATGGAGGGGGTGAAGCTCCCTCCATGAGTTGTTATTTATTTAATTTTTATTTTTTAAATAAACAGCCAGTCAATTGTTTAAATTGTTGGATAAATACAGACCAGAAAACAAAAAAGACCGTAGAGCTCGTTTGGTTCAAAGAGCTAAAGAAAGAGCTGAGGGTAAGCCAGATCAACCAACTAAAAGACCATTAGTTGTACGCACTGGTATCAACACTGTCACTACTTTAGTCGAGCAAAAAAAAGCTCAATTAGTCGTCATTTCTCACGATGTCGATCCAATTGAAGTAAGTAACAAAAAAAAACTTTTTTTTTGTTTATCTTGCTGTGATTATTGATTGAATTTCTTCACCTGAGAGTAATGAAGAAAAAATTTTATATTTTAATGAGCAAGACTAAAAAAAATAAAAAATTTTTTTTTTTATTTTTTTTATTTTTTTTTTTAAAGATTGTTTTATTTTTGCCAGCTTTGTGCAAAAAAATGGGCGTACCATATTGTATTGTAAAAGGCAAAGCTCGTTTAGGTCAAGTAGTCCGTCGCAAAACCTGTACTGCTTTGGCTTTGACCAACGTCAATGCTGAAGATAAAACTTCATTGAATAAATTAGTCGAAGTATGCAAGACCAACTTCAATGAGAGATACGACGAGTTGAGACGTCACTCTGGTGGTGGTGTTTTGGGCGCTAAATCATTGGCCAAAATCGCCAAATTAGAAAAACTCAAAGCTCGCGAATTATCACAAAAATTGGGATCATAAATTTTTTCAAATTTCCAAAGAACTTAAAAATTAAGGTCCTTATTTTTTAAATTCAATAATTCAAAAAAAAAAATTTTTTTTTAATTCTTATTTATTTAAGATGTATCTTGAGGAAAAAAATTGCAGTGATGAATGTTTTTTTAAGCATTTTTTATAACAAAGCTCCAAGTTGCATTCAATGAATATGGTTTTTTATTTTAATAACAAGATTAAGAGTACCCAATTTTTAACGGTTTGAACGCATTTAATTTAAATTTAAATGGAAGTTTTTTTTTATGATGTCTCGTAAAAATTTAAGATTACTTTATTCCGTTGCTTAAAAAAGAAGCATTACAACTCAAAACTGATATTTTTGGAAATACACTCTCGTTCATGTTTGATTTTTATAGACTGTTGGTGCATGTTTAAACAAGAAATCAAGTGTTGGATGCGAGTTTTAAGCAGACGTCTTTTTTGGCAATTAATGTGCCATTAACTTTTAAATGGTGGAAAATCAAATTTTTTTCTAAATCTTATTGGCTAAAATATTAGATCGTTAGGTTCTAAAATAAAACTGATAAAGAAAATTTAGCTGTAGAAAATATTTTTTTCTAATTTTTTTTGATAGAGAAGTGCAAAATTTTGTTAAGCTAAAAGATATGTACAATTAAATTTGCAATATTTGAATATTTAAATAAAGTTGAAGGCTTTTTAAACAATTCTTTTCTCAAACTTGAATTTTTTTAATAAATTAAAAAAATCAGAAAAAAAGATTAAATTAGTTAGTAAATAAATACTATTATTATAATACCAAATGTGAAATGTGTCAGTTTTTTTTTTAATTACGGTAAAACCTTGCGAAGAGATGTACTTGAGTGTATCCGATTTTTGATTAGACAAGCTCCATTCATTATTTTCTTTTCAAAAACTAACTAGCCGCCAATTTTCTTGACGCAAAGAACTCTTTTAGATTGTTTATTTTTTCAATTTTTTGCATAAAAACCTTTTTTCTAACGTATTTATTAATTTAATTTAAAAAATTCATAATTCTTTAGATTATAATACTACAAGAAGTTTTTAAATTCAAAAAAAAATGGAAGGATATACGAAAAATTTTATTGAAAAAATATATTCTATTAAGAATGAAGCTGGCTCTAGTGATGAATTAAAAGCGGTAAGACTTTATTTTAAAAAAATTTTAATGATATCAATGTTTTTAATGATAAACTTTTACAAGGCACTTATCTTGGCGGAAATTGAAGCCTTTAAATCACTAAAATCAGGTATGCTTTTTAAATATCCACTTTATATTAAAAATTACAGCTGCTACGATACAAAATTTTCGAAACAAGAGAAATTACGTAATATTAGGTAAAATTACCAAAAATAACGTGCTTTAATAGAAGCTAAATTCAAGCTTGTGACCAGAAATAAATTTAATTGATCAAAAATAAATTCATGTGAGCTTGACTTAAGTTGTTCTTAAGCTTGACTTAAGTTGCTCTTAAGCTTGACTTAAGTTGCTCTTAAACCGCATCGAAATCAAGATTTGAATCGGTTTATGCCGCTCCTGAGCCTAGCTTGAGCCGAAAAAAGAGACTCCAAATCTTTGGCTTAAACCACATTTAACTTAGTTCAAAAATGTACTGTAGCCTCAATATCATTATCTACATAAATATAAGGCAAGGTTTTTTTACTCTTAGACCTTAATTCGCTTTTTTACAAAAAGACTTAAAATAAACTTTCCATTAGTTAAATAATTTTTTTAAATTTATAAAGCTGAAACAAAAATAAATCCAATCTATTCAACACCAGGTAAATAACTCTTTTTAAAATTATTTTAAGTAAAAATTAATTTTTTATAAAAGAAGTGCCAGAAATGTCTGCTCAAAATAATATTACAAGTTTTATGCAAGAAAGAGGTAAAAAATTTTTTTCTTACCGTAAAGTTCCAAATAAAAGAAACAACGATTTGACCGTTATTTAATAAAAATTGCTATTTTTTCGAAATATCTAATATTCCAAATAGAAGAAACAGTTTCTTTTATTTTGAAAATACAATAAAAATAGTGATTAAAAAAAAAGCTTATCCTTAATTATATTTAACTGAAAAAGAAAGGTCATAAAAAAGTCAAATAAAATCATTTAAAAACTCCGCCAAACACTCCTCACATACTAAATCTTTAAGACTCATTCTTTTTTTAGCCTCTAGAAACGCTCGAAAAATTGTGAATAAATTAAAAATTAAAAAAAATGTTTCTTCTATTTGGATTTCGTTAAAAATAGTTATTTTCTTTCTTGAATAAACTGGTGTTATGTCAATTTTTATTATTTATTATTGTGATCTTTAAGTTTAACAAGATTTATGCTTCTTGATCGCTCTTGATTAAAAGTTTCAAGACGAATAAGCCTTCTTAGTTTTTGTTTTGAAATGTTTATTAAATTTCTTAAATTTGTATTTTTGAATGAAGAAATTTCAAATTGTTCATAAAGACGTTGAATTTCGTTATTTAAATTTGAAATTTCCTCATTCTGTTCAATTAAGTGTCTTGAACTAAAACACGAGAATTTTTTATTTTTAATTTTTTTTTCGCTAGTGCGAGCTGATTTTAGGATAATGCCAGGAAGGGTATCATGTGTTCGTCAATGAGTTTAATAGTATCGTTATCGAATTAATTTCTGTCATTGAAATTTTATCGATTAAATTTTTAACGTTTTCAGAAATAAGTAATTTATATCTATCAATAAACATATCATTTTTCCAATCAAAGTTATGAAAATTTTTTAGAATTTTCTGTTCTTCCCAATCCGATTTTTCAAGTAAAATTTCACACATAATTGGATGATGATCGCTTAAGTTAGAGGAATCTGAAATAATATCGAATGTTTTTACTTTTATAAAATTACTTTTCCTTACTAGAATGTGATCTAATTTAGCGATATAATCACCATTTTTATATGTGTGGTCAATACTTGTTTTATGAGTAGAGAAACAATTTGTCAATTTGTTCCGAGTTATAAAGTTATAAAATAATTTGTCAAAGCGTTTATTTCTTTCATGGTCACAATTCCAGTCTCCTAATAAAATATAATTCTCTTCTAATTCTGTATCTAGATGACTTTCAATCGATGAAATAATTGACTTAAAATTTAAAAACCTTTCAATTTTATTATTGTCAAAAGGAATCCAAACTCAAATTAAATTTACTTTTTCACAGCCTACAAGTATTTGTAGACTTGAATAGTCAGGATTATCAAAACAAAAAGAAACTACCTCATATTTAATATTAACTAACCAACACTTACCTCCAAAACGTCGTCCTTTTTTTTTATTTTTTTTTATGCCGCTCCTGAGCCTAGCTTGAGCCGAAAAAAGAGACTCCAAATCTTTGGCTTAAACCACATTTAACTTAGTTCAAAAATGTACTGTAGCCTCAATATCATTATCTACATAAATATAAGGCAAGGTTTTTTTACTCTTAGACCTTAATTCGCTTTTTTACAAAAAGACTTAAAATAAACTTTCCATTAGTTAAATAATTTTTTTAAATTTATAAAGCTGAAACAAAAATAAATCCAATCTATTCAACACCAGGTAAATAACTCTTTTTAAAATTATTTTAAGTAAAAATTAATTTTTTATAAAAGAAGTGCCAGAAATGTCTGCTCAAAATAATATTACAAGTTTTATGCAAGAAAGAGGTAAAAAATTTTTTTCTTACCGTAAAGTTCCAAATAAAAGAAACAACGATTTGACCGTTATTTAATAAAAATTGCTATTTTTTCGAAATATCTAATATTCCAAATAGAAGAAACAGTTTCTTTTATTTTGAAAATACAATAAAAATAGTGATTAAAAAAAAAGCTTATCCTTAATTATATTTAACTGAAAAAGAAAGGTCATAAAAAAGTCAAATAAAATCATTTAAAAACTCCGCCAAACACTCCTCACATACTAAATCTTTAAGACTCATTCTTTTTTTTAGCCTCTAGAAACGCTCGAAAAATTGTGAATAAATTAAAAATTAAAAAAAATGTTTCTTCTATTTGGATTTCGTTAAAAATAGTTATTTTCTTTCTTGAATAAACTGGTGTTATGTCAATTTTTATTATTTATTATTGTGATCTTTAAGTTTAACAAGATTTATGCTTCTTGATCGCTCTTGATTAAAAGTTTCAAGACGAATAAGCCTTCTTAGTTTTTGTTTTGAAATGTTTATTAAATTTCTTAAATTTGTATTTTTGAATGAAGAAATTTCAAATTGTTCATAAAGACGTTGAATTTCGTTATTTAAATTTGAAATTTCCTCATTCTGTTCAATTAAGTGTCTTGAACTAAAACACGAGAATTTTTTATTTTTAATTTTTTTTTCGCTAGTGCGAGCTGATTTTAGGATAATGCCAGGAAGGGTATCATGTGTTCGTCAATGAGTTTAATAGTATCGTTATCGAATTAATTTCTGTCATTGAAATTTTATCGATTAAATTTTTAACGTTTTCAGAAATAAGTAATTTATATCTATCAATAAACATATCATTTTTCCAATCAAAGTTATGAAAATTTTTTAGAATTTTCTGTTCTTCCCAATCCGATTTTTCAAGTAAAATTTCACACATAATTGGATGATGATCGCTTAAGTTAGAGGAATCTGAAATAATATCGAATGTTTTTACTTTTATAAAATTACTTTTCCTTACTAGAATGTGATCTAATTTAGCGATATAATCACCATTTTTATATGTGTGGTCAATACTTGTTTTATGAGTAGAGAAACAATTTGTCAATTTGTTCCGAGTTATAAAGTTATAAAATAATTTGTCAAAGCGTTTATTTCTTTCATGGTCACAATTCCAGTCTCCTAATAAAATATAATTCTCTTCTAATTCTGTATCTAGATGACTTTCAATCGATGAAATAATTGACTTAAAATTTAAAAACCTTTCAATTTTATTATTGTCAAAAGGAATCCAAACTCAAATTAAATTTACTTTTTCACAGCCTACAAGTATTTGTAGACTTGAATAGTCAGGATTATCAAAACAAAAAGAAACTACCTCATATTTAATATTAACTAACCAACACTTACCTCCAAAACGTCGTCCTTTTTTTTTATTTTTTTTTATGCCGCTCCTGAGCCTAGCTTGAGCCGAAAAAAGAGACTCCAAATCTTTGGCTTAAACCACATTTAACTTAGTTCAAAAATGTACTGTAGCCTCAATATCATTATCTACATAAATATAAGGCAAGGTTTTTTTACTCTTAGACCTTAATTCGCTTTTTTACAAAAAGACTTAAAATAAACTTTCCATTAGTTAAATAATTTTTTTAAATTTATAAAGCTGAAACAAAAATAAATCCAATCTATTCAACACCAGGTAAATAACTCTTTTTAAAATTATTTTAAGTAAAAATTAATTTTTTATAAAAGAAGTGCCAGAAATGTCTGCTCAAAATAATATTACAAGTTTTATGCAAGAAAGAGGTAAAAAATTTTTTTCTTACCGTAAAGTTCCAAATAAAAGAAACAACGATTTGACCGTTATTTAATAAAAATTGCTATTTTTTCGAAATATCTAATATTCCAAATAGAAGAAACAGTTTCTTTTATTTTGAAAATACAATAAAAATAGTGATTAAAAAAAAAGCTTATCCTTAATTATATTTAACTGAAAAAGAAAGGTCATAAAAAAGTCAAATAAAATCATTTAAAAACTCCGCCAAACACTCCTCACATACTAAATCTTTAAGACTCATTCTTTTTTTTAGCCTCTAGAAACGCTCGAAAAATTGTGAATAAATTAAAAATTAAAAAAAATGTTTCTTCTATTTGGATTTCGTTAAAAATAGTTATTTTCTTTCTTGAATAAACTGGTGTTATGTCAATTTTTATTATTTATTATTGTGATCTTTAAGTTTAACAATATTTATGCTTCTTGATCACTCTTGATTAAAAGTTTCAAGACGAATAAGCCTTCTTAGTTTTTGTTTTGAAATGTTTATTAAATTTCTTAAATTTGTATTTTTGAATGAAGAAATTTCAAATTGTTCATAAAGACGTTGAATTTCGTTATTTAAATTTGAAATTTCCTCATTCTGTTCAATTAAGTGTCTTGAACTAAAACACGAGAATTTTTTATTTTTAATTTTTTTTTCGCTAGTGCGAGCTGATTTTAGGATAATGCCAGGAAGGGTATCATGTGTTCGTCAATGAGTTTAATAGTATCGTTATCGAATTAATTTCTGTCATTGAAATTTTATCGATTAAATTTTTAACGTTTTCAGAAATAAGTAATTTATATCTATCAATAAACATATCATTTTTCCAATCAAAGTTATGAAAATTTTTTAGAATTTTCTGTTCTTCCCAATCCGATTTTTCAAGTAAAATTTCACACATAATTGGATGATGATCGCTTAAGTTAGAGGAATCTGAAATAATATCGAATGTTTTTACTTTTATAAAATTACTTTTCATTTTATAAAAGTATTATTTAAAAATAGTTATTTTCTTTCTTGAATAAACTGGTGTTATGTCAATTTTTATAAAGATTATAATTTGAAATTATCGCAAGTGTAAAATTACTCTTAATTTATATTAAAAATTATTATTTCACACTTAATTTTTAATTAGATTACACTCGAAATCGTTAAAGGTACGCTTTTTATTATGCGAGTGATGAGTTTAAGAAATGGTGTAAAAAAGAGTAATTTTACTCTGATATTTTTGTCTTTCAGTTATCATCTCTATTGATTAAATTTAATTTCTGATAATAAAATAATCATGATTTGATGTTGTCTCTGTGTAATTTTTTTTTTTAATTTTTTAAAAATAAATCACATCTAAAGGGAATCAATTCCTGACTCTCGCATCTCGTTTTCGAGTGACTCAACAACTAAGCCACAAGAATTCTTAGAAAATGTAAAAATAAAATTAATCTCAATTACGAGTTTATTGAAAATTTCATTGTGGGTCTAAAAAAAGACCGACAACGAAGTTTTATTTTAAAAAAAAAGTTAATTACTTTTAATTATATATTTTCAACAAAAAAAATGGTACAATTAGGACTAATAAATAATGTTCTTTACTTTATTAAAATGTTTATTTCAGAATGATCAAATAATAAAAAGAAAGTAAAATAAATAGGCATGAATTACGTGACTAGATTCATATTAGAAAATGTATAAATCTATTATATTACAGACGGTCTAACCTCGATTTAGTGAGAGCATCAACATAAGCGAAATTTCAGATATCAAAGCTCACAATATCGATCGATATTCATATAGAAAAAAAAACTTCTATTTTTATAGGCGTTTTAATTTTTCTTTATTTATTATTATTTTTTTGTGCAAAAGTTTGGTCTGAGTGTTTACGGAACTTAACTAGTCTTTTGAGGCTCCAAGTCAGACTTTGAATTTTTTTTAAATTTTTCCATGTCCTTCTTGGACTTGAAAAAAGTTTTAAAAAAGTCTTAATTTTGTAAAATTTAAAATTTCCAATTTAGAAAAAGAAATTGGTCAGTTATTAGAGTATAATTTTTTGATCACATCGGTTCTAAACCGAATTTTACTAAAAAATTTTTTTAAAAATTTTTATCAATTCACTCGTTTCCCTTTTTTATTATTTTTTTCATTTAGATATTCATGATTTTACATCTTATATGATTCTTGCATTGTTATCTCTTTTGGAGAATTTAAGTAATTATTTTTTTGTTCCTAATTTTAACAAATTATAAATTATTCATATTAGTTTTTTTAACAAACTATTAACTTTTTAATTAATTTTTTAAACAAAATTTCCAAAGTGGAAACTAAAAATCATGCTAAAATTCTTACAACATGAGAAAATTAGATCTTTTCTATAATTTCTTTAGTTGTCGTTAAAAAATTCAAATAAATTCTTTTTTGAAACAAAAATATTAATTCATTTCTAAAAAAAAGGGGGAAATCCGGCAGAATAAAGTTTTATTCCTATTACAATTTACTATTTTCAATTTTATTTTTTGCAAATGCACAAAAAAAATTTCATGATTTGATTTAATTTGAAAAAAAATTTTGAAATTTAAAAAATTTATTTTAATTTAAATTGTAAAAAGTAATAATAATAAAACTTTATTTTGCCGGAAATCCATAATTTTAAATCGTTTATAGATATTTAAAATAAGCATTTTTTTTATGAGCCTGAGATATTCATTTGTTTTCAGTAAGTCGATTCATTAAATTTGATACAGCTTTTACTCGTAAAGTAGCAATTTACAGAATAGGTTTATTTATGTTTTTTTTCTGAGTTTGTTAACTATGCAAAAAAAAACATTTAAAAAGAAAACACTGAAATCATCAGTAACATAAAGTATGTCACAAAAAGTTAGAATCAAGCTTGTTTTTTATTTAAATTGTCTTATGTTTAAATTTTTTCCTGACGCTAAATTTTTCAAAGAAGAAATCAACGTGTTACAGATTTCTTTCGACCTTTGTCTCATCTTTCAAATTATCTAAAATTTTTAGCCTTTTAAGGTCTTCGTTATTTTTTCAAACCATTTTCGAATTTTGGGAAATTTTTGGTAATCTTAGCTAAATAAGGTGTAATGATAGGTAAATCGTCTTAGTTTTTGGCAAGCATGGCCTAAAATCAAAGACAATTAGGTTTTTCATCACATTCAGCTTCATTTTTGATATCACTATTGAAGAAATTTAAGTGAGTCTTTCTCAAAAATTTTTGGTAAGACTGTTTCTTTTGGTATGTTTTTCAGTTTGTTATTTCTGTCATAAAAAAATACAATTCAGCAAGTTTTATTTTTTTTGATTTTTTGTAAGTCCGATTAATCCAAAAAATAAAAAGCTGGAAAAAAAATCCAACTAAATCCAAAAATAAATTACTTTCAAGAAAATTCACATTTAAACTTTTTAGAAAAAATTTATCCGATGCTTAAAAAAAATTTTCCGACGAATGTGATGAAAAACCTAATTGTCTTTGATTTTAGACCATGCTTGCCAAAAACTAAGACGATTTACCTATCATTACACCTTATTTAGCTAAGATTACCAAAAATTTCCCAAAATTAGAAAATGGTTTGAAAAAATAACGAAGACCTTAAAAGGCTAAAAATTTTAGATAATTTGAAAGATGAGACAAAGGTCGAAAGAAATCTGTAACACGTTGATTTCTTCTTTGAAAAATTTAGCGTCAGGAAAAAATTTAAACATAAGACAATTTAAATAAAAAACAAGCTTGATTCTAACCTTTTGTGACTTACTGTAAATCTTAAAGCGTACCGTCTCCTAAATTTTGGAAAAATTACATTAAATAAATCAAAAAAAGTATACTTAGAACACCGGAAAAAAAAGAAAGAAAATAAGTTTAGGATTTTCTGTTCAATATTTATAGCAATTTGAAGGAATTGAAATTTACTTTGAAAGATTTTAGAAGAAAATTAACAATTTTAATTTTAAACTAACAAAATTTATTTTAAAAGTTTTAAAAAACATTTATTGTTATTTTTTCAAACGTTTAAAACAAAAAAATGATTGATAATTAACAAATTCATAATAGATAAATCAAAAAAATATTTTAATAATTTTTTTCTTTTTTTTTATTCGAAAATTTAGTAAAGTTTGATTTAAACCACATTACTGAACGTTTTTATACAAGAAAAATTTTGTTAATTTGTACTTTTTTAATTCTTTCGCCAATAATATTTCTTTTTAGTTCTTTAAAAGTATTAATAGGTACACCATTAAATGTTGAAAAATTAAATTTTTTTGTACAAACAATTTTTGTTTTTTATTCAATTTTTTTTTCCGCATATACTTATAACAATTTTGTTTTTAAAATAGAACAAGTTGTCCATTTATTTTATTCAAAAATGGGTTAAGAAATTTTTAATAATACAGTAAGACCTTGTATTGTCAATTTTTTGTTATACATAATTAATTCTCTTAATTGTTATTTTTTTTGTTTTAATTTGTAAATTTTTTTGTTGTAAACGATTAATTGAATCTCTTTCAAATTTTATTTAATTGTAATTTTTTTTTAAATTTAACTTAAATTAATTATTTTTTAAAAATAATATCTTCAATTTTTTGTCTTTGAAGATTTCTTTAACTTAATTTAAAAGACTAATTTAATTTTCAAAATTTCTTTGTTATTATTCCTCTAATTTGTTAATAAAACATTTTTGTAAATTTTTTTTTAAATTCAAAAGATCTAAAAAAATAGATCGATTTTTGTTACAAAATATTTCCTTGAAAAAACTTAAATTATTTTAAAACTATGCTGAAGACGTTATTCTCTCTCTTAATTTGGTTTATAGTAGATCTGTCCTTATACTATGCCATCAAGTATTAAATTTTATCCTTTTAATTAAAAATTATTCTGCAGGTAACGCTCGTTAATCTTAACTTTTTCGTAGATTTCTAAAATAAAAAAAAACCGTTTAGTCACAGCTATATCGCCCCATTTCTCTAAGCAAAAAAAAGTGTGATAAAAGTGAGCTGTGCGAATTTTTTAGTTTAAGTCTTAATCTTATTAAAATTATTTGATTTTTTATCAATCATTCCAAAGTCCTGATTTTGGTTTAGGTCCTCTCTTTTTTTACAACCAATTGGATTGAAGCGAAAATTCATTTTTACTAATTTTTTCTTTACTCATTCTACTATTGTTTGAACACAAATGTAATCTTTTAAATAATCTCTGCATGTACATGAACTCATTTCCCATTGACTCATATTAAGCTTCACTCGTAACACATCGTTTTTCAATTCAATATATTCTAAAAACTCAAAATTTTCATAATAAAAGACTAGGTAATTTTTATTGATTTTAAGTTTGAAATTTTTTCGTAAAAAGCTAAAAATTTTTATTCTTTTGTTTTTAACCAAAATATAGTATTTGTGTTTCAAGGTTAATCAACAGGCTAGTGCCCTTATCTATTGCTAGACTGATTAACACTTCATTTATTCAAAATTAATAAAATGTAATTGTTTTTAAAAATAATACAAAATATTCCAAAAAAAAAAAAAAATTATATATAAAAAAACGTTTCCTAAAAAACAAAACATTTTAAATTTAATTTATCAAAAATCTTTACGGCTTTTTCATATATCACGTTAATGTTATTAAACATCGTCAGATTAGATGTACTAAACCTAAGTACCAATTTATCAACAATGAATTTATTCGATAATCTTGAATAAATATATTTAAATGTATTTTCACCACTTTTTGTTCTTGATCCACAATCAATTAACTGGTCTTTGTTTCTTAAATCATATTTCAGATTTCTAGTCTCATTTTTGACCAACTGTTCTTTTAAAAGTGGTGGCGAGTTAGAAAAATTAATAATCTTGAAAGAAAATGTTAACATTCTTTCTAAAGCTCTATGCTGAAAAGCAAATAGACCATATTTTTCTAACAAATTATTTAAATCATTAAAATTCGATGTATTTATATTGATTTTAAGTAACTTATAAATACATAAATAGAAGCAATTTGCTAAGTGTTGTATTGCTTCTTTTGAAAAATATAAAATTAATGTAAAAACATAGTCAAAGTAAGGTAAAATAAATGTTTTAAAAAATTGGATTTTAACAGAAGTACATAAATAAAATAATCTTTTAATGGAAAAAAGTTTTTTATTTACAGAGAGACAGACTTTTGAAACTAATTTCATAAAGTTTAATTTATCATCAATGGTAAAACCTAAAAGTTTAAACTCGCTAACAACACTTTTATTTCAATTTTTTAGGGATTTCTATTTTTTTTTAGTAAAAATCATAAAAAATGTCTTATTCCAATTTATATCGACCTTATTATAAAAACACCATTCATTTAAATCATCAATTATACATTCGAAATCTTTCAAAATATCCTCCAATTTTTCTCCTGACTTGGCTAATGTTGTGTCATCAGCAAAAAGTTCAATAAAAGCTTTTAAAATGCATAATGGGAGGTATTAATAAAATTTAGCCCTAAAGTTTTTTTATAACGGTTTAATTGTAATTTTGAATTTTTTTCAGATTATATCCAATGGGATTTTAGCAATTTTTAAAAACACATAATTTTACATAATGTCCCAAATGATATTAAGAGATAATCTTTTGATATTCAAAAGATAATCAAAGGATATTATCTTTTGTTAAATAGTCCAGGGATATTGTGCGAAGTTTTACGGTATTCATTCATAAAAACAAATCGATATATGTTCAATGAATTGTGCTATTGGTCTATTAGTATTTATTTGAATCTGTAATATATTTTATTTTTAGAACCTGAAGCAAGAATTACCCTTTTTTAATGGTAATCTTTAAAGTAATCATAACTTATGAAAAATATCAATTTAGTTAGAAATAATTTTGTAATCTTTTTCAAATAATTTTTGTCATCACATTTTATTATTTTTAAACATAACAACCAAAATATTCAATTTTTTGATGACAAAATGACTAGAAATAAAAAAATTAAAGTTCATTTTTTTCGGAGAAATTAAAAAAAGATTTATTTTGTTCTCTTGGTTAAAAATGAAAAATGATTTGTCATCATACGAATTAAAAGAATCACATTAACTTTGACTATTATTTCGATATTCAAAACAACAACTTAATAAAAAAAATTAAGGTAACCCAATACTATTTGAGTTTTATTATAAATTGTAAATTTAATGTAAAAAAAAAATGAATTAAAATATTTGGGTTTGAATTTTTTCCGGCAGTACTATCCTTTAAAAATTTTATAAAACTATCATTTATTTTAAAATAAACTTTAACAAAAAAACATTGATAACCTATAAAAACCAACTAAAAAAAAAAGGAAAAATTAAAATAATCAAAACTTGCTTGTTCAAACATCAGAAAAAAAGCTATGGCTTTAGGAATTTTAGTTCTGTTAAGTTTAGTCGTCTACGGCAAAGCTGAAAATAAAACATTGGCTGTAAATTCAACACAAAGTCCACAAAATACGAGAATAATGCCTATTTATAAAGATCATATGGGTGAAATTTATGACATCAGTTTTAAGGATGTATTCGATCAGTATGGCTATGTACCAGAATATATGAATGAATACAAAGATTACCATGATATGATATACAAAAAAGATTCAAATTATGACAATAGTAAAAGTTATGAAGATAAAGATGGATATATATATGGAAACAATTATGATATGAATTACAAAAATGAAAATAGATATGAAAGTGGTTATGATGGAGAAAGTGAAAATTATGCTATAGATGAATACATTAAAAATATTTACAACCCTATAGAATATAAATATACCGGAAGTCAAGAGTACAATGACTACAAGAATTCAAAAAACTATGAAAATTATGGAGGTAAAGATGGATCTTACGAGAAATACCAAGATGTTTATAAAGAAAATGGAGGAAGTTATGATAAAGATGGTAAATATGATAACTATGGTGGAAAATATGACTATGGAAAAGACGGAAAATATGGTCATGGCAAAGATAGTAAATACGATAACTACGGTAAAAATTACGAGTATGGTAAAGATGGTAAATACGATTATGGAAAATATGGTAAATACGATAACTACGGTAAAAATTACGAGAATGGTAAAGATGGTAAATACGATAACTACGGTAAGAGTTACGATCATGGCAAAGATGGTAAATATGATAACTACGGTAAGAGTTACGATCATGGCAAAGATGGTAAATATGATAACTACGGTAAGAGTTACGATCATGGCAAAGATGGTAAATATGATAACTACGGTAAGAGTTACGATCATGGCAAAGATGGTAAATATTACCATGGTAAAGAAAATTATGCTGATAAAAAGTACTCTAAAGATAAAAGTAATGAAAAAGATTACAGTAAAGGTGACAAATATGGTTTAATGGGAAAAAAAAATTACAATGACCACAGTAGAGAAAGATATCTTAATAAAAAGTCAGATTATTCAAAGAATAACATTGTAAGTGTGAATATTTTTGGTAAAGAGGTTAAATATGTTGACAAGTATGATGATTATTCTAAGACATATCCTTATACTTCAACAACAACTACTACAACGACATCTACTACGACAACGACAACTACTACTACAACATCTTCAACACCTTACTCAACTACAACTCCTTATACAACTACAACAACAACAACTACGAGTTCATATAACAAGAACAACTATTACGGTTATCCAAATGGAAGCAGTGGATCATCTCAATCAGGTAGATGTGATCCTTCGGTTGATTTGACTGCCTTGAATGGCGATTGTAGTAAATTTGTCCGATGTGCTAATGGCATTTTGTATATTATGAGTTGTCCAGCAAACCTTGTTTTTGATAATTCAATTAAAGTTTGTAACTATCCACAAGATGTATCAGCACCATGTGGAACTAAGGCTTATTATCATCATCATCAACCTAATTAAAATATTTTTTATTATTTAAAAATTTTTTTAATATTCAAAAAAATTGTAAGAATTTGTTATTGGAATATTTAATTCTTCTTCTTAATATTCAAAATAATTTGTTTTTGTTTCATATAAATTTTATTATCAGAATTTCTTTTTCAACAAATTTTCTAAAATTTATCCTTAATCTTGAGAAAGTACCACTAAACACATGACAATGGATTGACAAGAAAAAGAAATAACTCTTCTCTTGGTCTTTTGAAATAACTAAATCGATTTTTATAGTTTTTGCAAATTATTATGGAAAAAAATAATTTCTAATAAAATCAATGGTTGAAATCCTATTCTTGATTGAATAAGCTTTATTTTTTGATGTCATGTTAAAAATAGAAAAGCGTTTTGTAAAAATCAAGACCAGTGTCTAAATGGATACAAGTTTTTTTCCATTGAAGAGATGAACATTGAAGTTGACAGCCAACAAAAAAAGAATTTGCATTCGTAGGACCACTATCAAAAATACAATCATGATTGCATCTTTAAGCGCACAAAGCAGGTAAGTGGTTCGATTAGGATATGGTGTTGTTTGAGTTATTATGATCTAGAAATTCATTGTTTCTTTGATGGGAGTTAAAATGCAAACAGATCTCTTCTTTTTCTTCTTTTTTAAAACTACCACAAGATTTTGCTTTTGATCTTGAATTATTATTTGAATCTCGTTTAAAAAGTTAACTTTGACTAGAATATTCACTTCTTAAATTAAAAATTTCTTTTGCCTTAGTAATTTTTATTTGGTTAAAATAAATAATTTAAAAAATTAATCGCTTTTTAATTTGTTTCGTTTTTTTTTTTCAAAACTTAAAAAAAAAATAATATATAAAAATGATCTTTTTTTCTTCTTCTCGAACAAAAAAGACTAATTCGACTGAAAAAAAAATATTTAAAAAAAAATGTGACTAATTCGTTCCAGTTACCCATCATCGTCATTCCTAAATATAAAAATAATAATAATTTACACTCAATAATCTTTATGCCTCCAATATTTTTGTTGTTGTTGGTCAGCTACTCTTTTATTTTTTCATACTATTTTTCTAATTATTTATTTGATCGCTTAGATGTTTCAAAAACTCATAATAAGATATTGAACTCTCGGTTTTATCATCGTGTAAATATTGAAAAAATACTGAGCTATGATGACTTCCCTCTCTTGAAAAAACAAAAAAATTAATTTTTAAATTAAACTTTTTTTTTTGTTTTAAATCTTACTTGAAGCACAAAAACTTAAGACCAAATGGTCGACTGTCATATAGATATGCCACAAATTGCCTAACCTTCTCTGATAAGTCATTCTCTAATTCAGGCAAATCATACTTTAAAAAATAAAAATTTTAAGAATTTATTTTTCGGAAAAAATTGTTAGTGTTAGAGCGCTTACTAAAATTTCAGGTAGCTCTGAAAACGACTTGACATCGAATACTTGTTGTAAATAAATATCACTTATTGACCGACCTACCCACATGTATATGGACTCACCACAATCCATCACATACAAACCATGTCGATCTATATTCTCTGATGATAAATGTAGTCTAGGTGGAATGTAAATGTCTATCTCATCCGAATCAGTAATTACTTTTTTATCATCTAAATTGTGTATAGCATACAAATTCGGATATATTGTAAGCATTAAATATCTTAATGGTAGAGTCTTGCACAAATTCATTGAATATACTCTTTCATCTAATTTAATATTACCAAATTTGAATGCCAACTTGAAAAAAAAACAATGAATTAAACCTAAAATTTTTTTTTTGAGAAAAATAAAAATTACATTTTTCATGAGAGCAATGACAAACATAGGTATTTGTCTAAGAGAATAGGGCGATATGAGAGCACCAGAACGATGTGTTGTAACAAGTTGTCCATATGCTTGTAAATAATCAATAGCTACGTTAATCATAGCATCTCTAGCCTCTTTTAACGAATTCATACTTGTTCTATCAACAGCCATTTTTGATATTAAACCAATAATAGCCTCTTGATCGGCACCATTAAAAATTTCAGTCATATTTTTCGTTACTGGTAAACAATACGTGTGTATTCGAATTCGACGCTCGCTTTTACTAGACGTGTATAAAACAGCTGCTTGAAAACAAACGTTCGGTATGTCCGAAAGTGATTCCTCAATATTTACTTGCATACCAAAACCAGCATCTGGATTCACATTCGGCAAGGCTAATAAATCTGTAGATCTAACAAAAAAATTACCATGAAAAGTGTGTATGGCCATACCTCTCGTACATCTAATTCTCATAACGGCTTCGAAGCCTATTTTCCTAGTCAAATATCTTTTCAAATCCATACAATATTTATTAACTTGTTCGGGATGATGTTCAGGATGAAATCCAGGATAATACTTAATCTCACCACCACTGTACTTACTAACACAAGACAAAGTCGCTAAATCGGCATTTAGTGAATTCAACATAAACAAATCAACAGCTACTTGTGCACCAGCACAATCTAAAGCTAATTTTTTATAAAAATCAGTTTGTGGTGCCATATTGGACGAGTCTTTATCAACATTTTCATCACGTTGTTTAAGACCACCCAAGCCTATATTTGGCAAACATGTCTGCATTATAGTTATTCGACCACCAGTTAATTTTAATAATTGAAAACTGGCCGTCAATGCTGTGCCTAAAGCCGAGTCTGTCTCGTACGTATCTTTGAACAATGATGGCAAAGACTGTAAAAATTGAAGAATAGACTCTCTATTTTCGTTCAAATTTACCATTAGACCATCAGGCATAGGTAATTGTAAATCTTCTAAATCAGGATAAATCATCATTTTAGGCTGAGAAAATTGATCAGATAAACTATAAAAATGAACGGAATTACTATATGTTATAAAACCTATTTGAGCTCTTGAATCACCAGGGATTTTGTCTAAATTTTCTGATAGGGTCTCACAAAAATGTTGTAAATATCCGGTATTTACAGCATTGTGTGAAACGTCTAGTAAATAAAGATACATGGCTGGAGGCGGTGGACGAAGAGTGTACTCTGGTGGTGCTATAAATTCAATTGTAGACGAATTTATTTCGGGTCGTTTCGAAGGATCACCGTATGATCGTGTGACTGGATCGAATAGAAACTCTTCAGGTAAATCGTTTATCGAATAGCATAAATTACATCTCCATTTAGAGTTATCTAAAAAGTGAACAAATGGATTTATATAACTACGACAATTTCTACAGCGTACAATTGTTGAGCTTTGTACGACTTTTAAACTTTCCAAATCTTTAAACGGGTGTATTAGAATACCTAATGGTAAGCGAGATTTGTTCAATAGTTGTTGTGTTTCGGGTATACTTGATAATGTACATCGGACAATATCTGAATGACAATTGACTTGAGTGTAGAATTCATGTGGAAATATGGGCCGGGGTATATCGTTTTCTTCGTTTTCATACGGGTGAAGTAATTTTTTCTCACGTAATAAATCAATGGCATTCGGTTGATTTCTCATTTGTGGATTGTTTAATTGTTGATTTTGTAATGGATGTTGTTGTTGTTGTTGTTGGGATTGTAAATTTGGTTGTAATTGTGGAATTTGAGCTCTGTTTATTTGTGGTTGTTGACCAGGTAAAAATTGATTTGTTAATGGTGGAGCAGTCATCGGTGGTGCGGTTTGATTAAATTGTTGATATTGTGTATTTGGTAAACTTCCGTTTAATTGACTAGATTGGGATGGTGGAGGCCCCAGTGTGGGTACTTGTGACATGCCTGTTGGTGGTGGACCTAATGAAGTCGGAGCTTGAAATTGATTTGGAATCATTGAAGGTGGACCTAGAGGCGGTGCTGTTTGATATTGAGATGGGCCTGGTGGAGGAGGCTTAAAAGTAGGTCCTTGTGATAGACTTGTTGGTGGAGCGCCTATTGGAGGAGCATTTTGATATTGAGATGGACCTGTTGGTGGTCCTAATGAAGGTCCTTGTGATATACTTGTGTGTGGTGGACCTAAGTTAGTCTGGAATTGAGATGGATTCATTAGAGGTGGTCCTAATGACGGTCCCTGTGACATGGTTGTTGGTGGCGGACCTAAGTTAGATGGTCCTGTTGGAGGAGGACCAAATGAAGGTGGATTTTGAAATGCCATTTGTGAATTTGTATTATTTGTTTGATTTGGTGGAGCATTTGTGTAAAATGAAGGTCCAACTGGAGGAGTTGGCTTTGGTTGAAATTGTTGCGGTCCTGTTGGTGGTCCTTAAAAAAAAAAATTTATAAAAAATATTTTTTTTTAAATTTAGCAAAAAACCTATTCGGAGTAAATATCCTAAAGTACGTACTTTCATTTAATTATAAAGTTTAGTAGAACATTTTATTATTTCTTAAACTTTGTACGAAATAGGTTGAAAGAAATTCCATGGAAATCAAAATTTAATTAAAAATCCTTAATTTTTTAAATATGATTCTATCATAATTGAGTCAAAATCTAAAAATTCACAAGATTTTCTGGTAGAAAAAATCCTAAAATATTCAAAAAATCTAATTAAATATTAAAATTAGAGAAAAATTGAAAAAATTTTTAAGAGATAAATTTTTTTCTCAAAAATTCGCTTCCTAACTTTGTTAATTCAAATATTTGAAATTCAACGCAAAAGGAATTTTACATCTATCTTGAGTCCCTGAGGAGCCTTAGCGTTTTGAAGTCATAAAGACAGTAAAAATTGAGTTTTTTACTGTTGTAAATAATTTACATATATCCAAAATAAGATTTTTCTAACTAAACTTGAGTCGCTAAATTCGAATCTGCTTAAAAAAAAGTTGGTCCAAAATGTTATTCTTGTAGAGCTTGATACAGGTTACCCTAACTAAGGGGGTTATATCTCCGTACGGAGTCAAGAGAATTCTTTTTTTGCAATCACTTTGGTTGACCATCTTAATCAAAAAAAGGTTATTGGTTTTGTTTAAAAAAGAGAGTTCAAATTATGATCTCGGCAATCCTATTAATTAAAAAGTCCTTGGAAAGATGTGAAAATTCAATTTTCCTCGAAAAAATCTAACGTTAATTCTTTGTCAAAAATCTTCTTTATAACCGTATCCCCTATGAGTTCATCTATTAGCAAGGTAATACGGTAATTGGTAAAAAAAATAATTTTTCCTTATATTGAAAAATATAAACTTTAGAAAATTTTGATTAAAATGCACAAACGTTTTTACATTTTTTTTACCTTTAATACCTATAAATAATTCAATAAATTTTTTATCAAATTTTAATATATCATTTTATCGAAATTATTCAAAAAAAAATTTAATGTCAAAAAGTTCTTAATAAAATAAAATTTTCATTTAAAAGATTTCATTTTATCAAGGTAATTTTATATTGCAAAAAAAGGCGGCTCATTTTTAATAATTTCAATTCTATTTTAGAGAATATTTAGTCAAAAGTCGTTATTGGATAAGAGCAAAGCATTAAAATTTGTTTTAATTCTAGCCTTTTAAAATAAAATTTATTTAATTTAATAATTACCATTTAAAGATGGTCCATTTTGAAATTGATTTGTAGGCTGTATAGAAGAATAAACTGGTGGTCCGGGTTGAAATTGTTGAGAGTTGTTAACTGTACTTAAATTTTGTCCCATTTGATATTGATTAAAACCAGTTGAATTCGCGCCATTTGGTAAATTTGATTGTGTCGTAAATGGATTAGGAGAAAATTGTCTTTGAACATTATTCGCTTGAAATGTATTATTTTGTGGTAAATTAGATACAGGTGCTAAATTAGACTGGTTTACTATTTGAGTAGGTGGTACTACTGGTTCATTTGTTTGATTTTGAACAGAAATATTCGAATTTTTATTAAGACTTTGAGGTTGTGGTAAATTTTGAAATAAATTTGAAGTTGTTGGTAATTGATTGAATAATTGATTAGTCGTATTGGACGCAGGTAATGAATTCGAAAGAGTGTTTGTATTCAGTGATAAATTTTGCATTGAATTATTTAGCGATTGATTTGATAATTCAAGTGATTTTTTCGATTGAGCTATTAAATTCGAGCCAATTAATGGTTGAGATTGTTGTTGTAGGATTGATGGCGATGGTGAAAGAGAACTATTAGCCGTCGATAGAGACCCATTTAGATTCTTAGGCGGATTTGTTAGGATTGAACTTAATGGTGGTGGTTTAGTGAGTGCTTTACTTAGAGTAGCCGAGTTTAGAGTTGGTTTAACCAATGCTGGATTTTGGCCCGTAGGGTTAGTCGACATTTGTTTTATAAAAAACTCTTTAAAGTAAAGAAAAAAAAACAACAAAAAAAATATTAAAATAAAGGTATATAGTTAAAGTTGGAGAATTTTGTGATATTTTTAAGTCTATTTATGAATCCACATCATCATTAAAATTTTATAAAAGCAAATGCATAGACTTTGATATAAATTTCAAATTTAAATTAGAGAGAAAAAAAATATAACTCAAAGAAGCATAATTTTTATGTTTCAAAACAATTTCAAAAAAAAAAAAAGAAGAGATTGAGTTATTTGTTGAAGAAAATTCGCGATTGCAAATATAGTTTTTGTTGTGTGAATAAAATAAAAATTATTTAGTTTATTAGTTAAATTGGATGAGTGAATGTTATTTTCTAGAAAATTTTGTGTTATTGCAATTGAAATTTGCAATTTGAAATTCTACATAGTTTTTTTGTTGTTGATAAAGGGGAAATATTTTGAAAGTGTAATTGACTTGTCTTAAATATTCTAATTTTTTTATAAAAATCTATTGTAAAGTGTCTATTAATTTCAAGGAAAATTAGTAAAATTTATAATTTTGAATTCTTTATTTTTCACTCTAGGAGTCTTCAAAGAGATAAACGATATTCTAACTCATTTTTTAATAACTTGTTTGGTGATATACCCTTACCAGACCATTCACCTTACCGTTACAAAAAAATGTTCTTTTTTTAAATTTTCTATGGATTAATTTTTTTTTTATGGCACCGAAAATGATCTTAATGGTAACGGTAAAGGTAACTGTAATGGGAACGGTAATGGTAATGCCACTTTTGCGAGTCAAGTGCTGTATATTTCTTATCAAAAAACGGTTAAGAAGGTTTACTTATATTATTCTAAAAAAAATATTTACTAGAACCCGTTTTAGTTAAAAGTCAAAAGATTAAAGTATCTTTAATTCTAGTTGTGAAAAGTGAGAGATAAAAGTTTTAAGTTGTAATAATACAATACTGGTCATTCACAACGACCAAAAATGAACGTTCATGAGCTTTCGTGAACGTTCTTGGTTTTCATGAACGTTCATGAAAATTCTTAATAGAAAAATTTCAAAATTTTAAAATTTTAATTATTAGAATTTTTTACAAGAAAAATATTTTAACTAATCTAATCATAGAACTTTAGAATTTTAAGATGCAAAAATACAGTAAACGCTTGCGCATTACTCCTAGAATAAACCAAAATATTCAGGTTTATTCCACAGGAAAACTTCACATCGACACCATGTTAAAAATTTTTTTTAATTTTTTATGAAAATATCAAAAATTTTTATTTAGAATAGAATTTTTAATTTTTTTTGATAAAAACTGGAAAAAATTTGAAAAATTT
>NTPY01000403.1:239136-252349 GCA_002922825.1 Brachionus calyciflorus
AAATTAAACTTACTCGTTAGGAAATGAATATTTGGATAAATCAATTGATTTAAGATGTTGAAGCATATTTTCTTTTTGTTTCAAAAGTTCATCAGCAGGTTCGTAAAATGCTTTTTTAACTCTTTGAAAACTAATAGCATCATTCGAGCTATTTGGATTATGACTTGCTGAAACATTATTAATATTCTTATTATTACCAAGTACTGATAAATTTCTATTTGAATTTGATGCTGAATTTATACCAGAGCCGTTCAAAATCAATTCATGCATAGAGCTATGCGATGGTAGAATATTTTGATTTTCATGACAAGGAGTTGATGTTTGAAGATTCTTTTCACTTGATTGTTGTTTTAGTAAATTAGCAGGCGTTTTTGTTCCCATTGTACCAAACGTTGAATTTTCCATTTTTATTTCTATATAACACTTGTTTCTTTGGACAATTAATTAAGCTTTATTTTAAAGAATAAAATCTATTTTGGTTTTTAATTTAGAAGCAATTTCTCTTCTATACTTTTTTTTATGATATTATTGTTAGTATACTGCAAATTGCAAGTATTATTTTTTTTTGAAAATCTAAAAAAGCAAATTTGTATTAAAAAATTTTGATTTTGAGAATACTTTGTTTTGTCCTCAAAATTAGAAAAGTGTTCCAATTTAACGACGCTAAGCCAATCTTAATAACAAAAGAACTCAATTTTAATTTTTTTTTAAATTAATCAAATTAACCATTTACTTATCTTTTTTTGAAATCTTTTTGAAATCAAAAATTCAATTTTTAAATTTGAAATTCACGCATTTTAATTTAACCAAAAAAAATAGCAAAGGATAAGTTATTATTTTTTATCGCGCTTCAAAAAAGTTAATTGTCTTAGCCTAAAGGAAAATTTTCTTTTTTAATTTCTATAATACTTTTATGGTCAATACTTGAATTAAACTATGCTTTGGTTAGTGCAGGAATAAATTGAAATTGAATAAATATGATAACATCTTTTGAAGCAATCTTTTAGTATCCTAAAGCTTTTATTTAAATTTGAAAACAGGTTAATAGAATTTGTGCGCTGTAGCTTTTTAAATACCTTCTTTTTTGGATCTTAAATATTTTTACTTTTTTTATCTAAGAAAAAATCCGAAACTCCAGATTTGTACGGTGGTATAACTATCGAGAGATTACGGTAAATGAAAAAAATTTTCATTTATTTGTAATGCTTTTTAAATAGGAAAATTATTCGAATAAAAGAAACAACTATTAAGATAACACTTGTAGAGTGGTTGTAGTATAAATATAACGTCAACCGTAACTTTTGACCGTAACCGCAACCCATGTTAATTAGACTTCATTTTCAATTTTAAGATGTTTGAGCTATGGTTACGGTTACGGTCCAAAGTTTCGGTTGACGTTGATATTTATATTACAACCACTGTATATGAAGAAGTTTTAGCTTTTGAATTTATGCTAAATACAAGAAAAAGTTACTTTGAAAATTACAAAATAAGTTCTAAAAGACTAGAAAGTCTTTTCTGAAATTTACCAAATTAGTTTTTAAAAAATTAGCTGGTTTTTAAAGAGCTTAATTTTATCGTATGCCACTTTTTTATTATTAAATGTTCAAGTATCATAAAATATATTTAGCTAAGCTGACATTTCGGTTTAAATGAAGTAATTAGCTATGAATAAATTATAAAAAATTTTCACAAAAAAAAATTTTTAGGCGAATATTTATTCGAAAAAGAAATTATAAGTTTTTATGATTGAAAGTTAAGCTCAAAATAAATGAAAGCATTTTTGAAATTTTTAGGTCATCGGATCTTCTATTTTAAACTAAGTAAATTTTAGAATAGAAAAACGCTAATCTCATTTGAATGAGCCGAAAAAATCGAGGGTCAAAATTAACTAATTTTAGCTTCTGGGTCGTTCTTTTAAATTAAAAAAATATATCAAAATATTTAGTAGGTAGTTTAAATCTAATATAGTTATGAATTTCAGATTTTATCGAAAAAGGTCAAGAAATTTTCATGACTTTTACTGCATTTCTCATGAATCAACTGCATACCCGTATCAAAAAAAAAAAATTTTTTAAGTTATTTTTTTTAGTTAAATACAAACTCAATGATCTCTCTGATTGGCAATTGTACCGTACTCAATCAAAGAGATCGTTGACTTTGTTTCAAAACTTGTTGGTGAAAATCTTGAGATACGATAATCAGCACAGTCCATATTAGATGTGGAACATGCAAAAAAAATTTCGTTTTTTTCAATTTTAGTCGGAGAATTTATAATTGGCTAGAAAATTCATCAGGCCTTCTTGAACTAACTTCTTGAATTTGAATAAAAAAAAAGTTAAATTCCAAAAAAGAAAATTTAAATTTTTCTGCAAAAAAAAAAAGTTTCCTTAGATTACCATCGGTGTCATTTTTGACACGTCATTCATTTTGTCTACCTGAAACTTCAAATATATATAATCTGTGCATTTTTTCTTTGGCTTTTCTTCTAAAAATAAAATTAGTTATTAAAATAATAAATCTCGAGTGCCTGAACGACAACCAGCCCTTAAATCCCGGAAGGAATCGGTACAAAAAATGTAATGATATTTATCAGGGTCATCAGATGAAGAGATAAACAATTAAAATGAATAAGAAAATGAGGGGAATGGTAATAAAAGTTTAATTTTTAGGTCTTCTGATGATGAAGAGGGTTACATAGACCACCATATTGATGAACCAATCGATACATCATCCAAAATGATTCGGATGTGGTAGATCCTCAGTTAGACAAAACAAATAAAACAATGTTATTTGGACAATATTGAAAGATTATGAAAAAACAAGCATGCGCAAAAAAAAAGTTTCGATTAGAAACCTGGACTAACTAGTTATGCTGCTAGACAAATAGATAATGTCAAATTATCCGCATTTTTTATGATCTTTAAAATCAATTCTGGTAATTACAAATCTCTTAGACTTTTTTGATCATCTGACTAATAATATGCATTATAATAATAGTTTAAATAAAAATATTTTATTTTCTTAAAAAAGTATTAAAAAAATTACTTTTTTTTTTTGATTTTTGACTCTTTTATATTAGAAATTAAAAAAACGTGTCAAAAATGACACCGTGGTAATCAAAGGTAAAAAAAATTTGGTCATTTGAGTGTTAAAAACTAGTTTTACAAAATAATCAATTATTGTAATGTGATGGACACTATATAACCCGTAGTAAAATCATTTTATTTTTCAGTTTTGAAATTTTTAAATAAAATATTGGCGACCCGGACCATCCAGATAGCAACAAAAACACAATAGATGTTATCCTCGTGTACAAATCTTTTATCATTGCAAAAATTTTTGGTCTAAAACCGGTTTAATTTACCGATGTATTTTTCAAGTATTATTTAAGGGGTCTTTGATCGATAATTTTACAAAATCGGTATGATACAAAAACCTTTTGACTACCACTACTTTGTGGTTTCTACTTACTTTTTTAATTGAATTTTTAAAAATGTTTTGTTTTTCTGTCAATCGTTTTATTTCCTCATTTTAACCGAGAACATCGCTTGCAAATTGTTTTTAAAAATAATTAGTATAATTTAATTATTTATCCTTTATTAATATTGCGCTTAAAATAAATCCTCAAATCAATTTATTTTGAAATCAGTGTCTTTCAGAATTTCACTTTATCTTGTCTTCCCCTAAACTAAAATGCTCGAATTATATTTTAAAAATAAAGGATTACTTCTTAACATATTTAAAAATGCTTTGATTCACTTCTTGTTTTAAGATAAATACTTTTTCAAAATAAAAAAACCTTTTTTAAATATTTATTTTATTTTCATGATTAAATAAGAAATTAGCAGAATGGAATTGATTTAGTAGTGTCTAAAAAGTATTTACCATTTGTAAAATATTTTTGTGCTTTGAATCCCATTGAAGGACACCCTTCAAGTGACGATAAACATGTTGTAATTCGACAAGCGCCTGATTTGAATGCATTATAATCCGAACATTGAACCGATTTGAAAGGACATTTAGAAATACTTTGTGCAAAGAGCTGATGGGATCTGGTATGGCTACATGACAAAAAACTCAAAACATCCCCTCTGGGTTCAATTCTTAATTGAATTATTTTATTATCATCGTGAGTCGAATTTACCAAATCATTTGATTTAAATAAACAACCAGCTTGTGATGCGCCACCATTTGGATAAAAATCTAAATGTCCAATCGAATCTTGAATACCCAATTCGGAATCAGTGTGAATTACATCAACAAAATCAGCGTCTTCTTTATCCAATCTTGAATAATATGGCTTGCCTTTAAACAAAGGACCTGCTGGATCAAGACCACTAATTCGACCAATACGTTTCGATTTACCAGTAAATCCACAAATATGAGCGCCAAGGCTATGTCCAATACAGTGCACTTTTGAAGTCGTTATATTTGCATCTCGAATAAAAGAGGCCATCTTTTGACCAACTTCTCTTGTATTTATAAAAGCTGAATAATAATCAGGAGCTTGAGCGCCTAATTTCCAATCAATTACAATGATATTGAAATCGTAATTGTATAGAAATTGATTTTTTATTTCTATTAAAGCGTTTGAATCGCTAGAAAAGCCATGAACAATAAATTTTGTGTCTTTGGAATGACTAAAACCAAAGCTAACTAAATTAGAGGGTTTAACTTGAATGTATTGGTTCGGACGAGATTTTGTGTAAAGTTCAAAATTAGGCCAACATGCAGTAACGTAAATACTACATGATATGATTAAAAAAAGTTTAAACATTTTTAAATGAATTTTAAAAGTTAAATAAAATTTATATATTTTTATATGTGAAAAGTAAAATATGTGAATTGAACGTCAAATATTTATCAGTAATTTTTTTTTTGAAAAAGGCGTTAGTTTTATGAAATCAAATTCAAAAATTTCATCGAATAAGCGTATTTTTTATATGAATTTTTACGTAGAAGAGGAGGATGATAAGTTAGTCAAGATAAGGTTTTACAATGTAATATAAAACTATAATAAAAATTATTTTTCAAGCGCTGTCAAAGTCTGTGTCGATAAACCAAGGAGTAGAGTTAAGAAACATTTCTCCTAGATTTTCCAAGAATTTTCTTTGGCATTTATTCAAAGCGAATCTTTTTAAATGTAACCCTAATCTTTAAATAATGATTGTTTGACTTGAAAAAAAAAAGTTTCGACTCGTTCTGTCAAAACTGCTAGTATAAAAGTCTACTTAGTATAAACATTTTAACACTATTTAAATGAGATCAGAACTCTTGTTAAATCAAACAAACTCAAAATAAAGACATTGTTTTTCTTTTTTTTTGAGATCCAGAAATATAACTTTGACCTTTAAGATTTTTTCCGAAGGAAATATAGTCCTTAATTTTATAAAAGAATAAATCTGTATATATATACTCTACGGTATTTCTACCCAATTGTAATAATTTTATACAATTTACTTTTTTATTCATTCAATCTAATAATTAAAAAAAAATTAAAAAGCTTTAAAGCTAGCAAAAAACTATTGCCTAAACTAAGCCCTAAGACACAAAAAACAAGAGCTGATTAAAACAAATCCAACCATAATCCAATCATAATTTTATTCAAGAGGAGCGTAGCTATTGTTAATCACCAGACGATTAACATTGTTAATAACGGGCGCCCAAGAATGATTGTCCGAAAGTTTAATTAAATATTTTTTTATGATCGGATAATGATAAAATTATGAAAATTTACCACTCTATCAAGTTTGGAAATAGAGACGAATTTATTGGAGAAATCAAAAGAGCAGTCGAGCGCTTTAATCAAGAAAATTTTTAAAAGGCATTAAATATTTTTACGAGAAGGGTTAGGAACGTTGAAGAAGCGAAAGGCGCTTACTGTTATAAAATTTTCAAAAACATAAAACATTAGAAATAAAATATATTCTAAATTTCTGAGTCTTATTTTTTGTTTAAAGCATTGTGCAACTAAAAAGTATTACATATTAAATTCTTGCTTAAGATTCAAGATTTCGAATGAAATACTGGAAGTTGTACCTTTGTTTTGTTATATCTAAAATTTTTTCTCTTTATAAATTTCCTGGCTTTTATTAAAAAAAAATAAAAAAATTCGCATTTTTTTTCCGAAAACTAGACAAAATTTTGGACATAAATTTTCATAATTTTATCATTATACGATCATAAAAAATTTTTAATTGAACTTTCAGACAAGCACCCGTTATTAAAATTTTTATTTCAAAAAAATTCATACACAATTAAAATTGTACTTCAAAACCAGATAGAGCAAATTTTGCTTCTCTAAGTACCAGTATATTTTGTGACTTTTAAGTGCTATGTGTAGCGATTTTTGTTTTGATCTAAAAAAAAAAGAAAATTGACAAAAAACTTTAACATGCCTAAAACTATATCAAAATAATTTTGATTTTTTTTTATCTAAAAAAACAAATTTTTTGTTTCAACAAAAAAAATAACATTGCTTTAAGCATCAAGCATTGTGATGCAATTTAGAATAAGCAATATGATTTTATTGAAAATAACTTTTGAATGATCTATTGATCCTATTAAAATACGGGTCTACTTCAACCCCACAATGAAAATTCTCTTCTCCTTATCTTTAATTTTTTAGACACAAAATCAAACTTTTTTATTAAAACAATCTAAAACTTTTGAGCACAAATTTCCTAAAAAAAAAACTAAAAACTCTTTAACACAAAAAATAATTTAAGCTTTAAAAAAGAATCGATTTTATTTTTATGGTGTAACAAAAATTAATTGAAAAAATTAGTCAAAAATAAAATCTCAGTAAAAATATTAGACTGAACAGATCGAAAAAGCCGCTTCTTTAGCAAAGTTCGGAACTCATTATCTAGATATTCTCTAGATCCATGAATAGGCAAAAGAACCATGTATGTTTATGTAGATAGACTCATCCGAAAATCCTCATTTTGAAATGGGCCTAAATACAGCTTCAAAAAACTTCTTCTATATTTACTCTGTTATTGTGATTGTGTCACAAAAAGTTATTGTGCCGAAAAGATTTTTAAATTTTATTTTAGATAAGTCCAAAAATTCAATATAGTGAATTTTTTTGGGCGAAGATACTTACGCTAAAGGGTTAGAGTTAGGGTTAGAATGCGATGATGAAGTAACGCATCCCTAATGCGTAATTAAAAGCGAAGTAGAGCTCACATTAAAGCGTAAAAGAGACAATTTATACGCCCTAAAGCGGAAATAACTACGAATTTAATACGCATTAGGGATGCGTTACTTCATCATCGCATTTTAGCGTAAGTATCTTCGCCCGAAAAAATTACAGTGTAACTTAAATATTTATTATCATTAAAATTTTTATTATTATTCAAAAGCAAAAGGTTTCAAAAGTGTTTATCGGGAACAGTAGCTTAAGGCTTGATAAAAATACAAATTAGTAAGTTACTAAGCAACGTCGACTACAACCCTAAATATCGGTAGTTCAAAAAAATAAATAATAAGTATCGGAAATTATAAATAAATTTAAAGCATTTATTTATTTTGATTAATTAGACAATTTAAGATGTACCTTATGTACCAAATACTTGGCTTGATTAGTCATAAAATATGTAGCATATTTTCAAAAATCTTTCATAAAAATTTTTAATTTTAAATTATTATCAAAAAAAAAAAATATTAAACTTCGTGAAAAATTAAAAAAAAAAAAATTTTTTTTTCACAAAGTTCTATTTAGGACATATTTATAACTCATACACAACTTAACTAACAAAAATATTTTTAGAAAGAAAAAATATAAAAATTATTAAATTCTTTTTAAAAATTTCAATCATGGAATTTTTTTTTTCATTTTTCCCCTTTTCTCCTCTTTTAGATCTTTTTTGTTATTTTTTTTTTCTATTGCTGAATTTGAATTATTATTGCATAGTCCCCTCAATGAGCATTTACAATTTTTTCTTTCTATTGTCGTAACTATTGTTATTGAATGCATGAAAGCTGAAAAAAGTAAAAATTTTTTCAAACATAAATTTTATAAGTTATTTGGCATGACTTCGTCAGGACATCATTTACTGCCAACGTCAGCAACGAATATTCTTATTCAGCCGCTCATATCGACTGAAGAGACCATAATTCAGAATAAAAAATGGAATAAGTAGGACCCTCAAATTCAAAATTATAAAAAAAAAATTTCAATTTTATTTTTTTTAAGAGAAGAAAAAAAATTATGGACAATCACGTTATTTTTTGGTGCCATGTGTCTATTCTCAGTACGAACAATAATGTCTGTATGTGCCTTAGAAATTTCAAAAGAGTTTAATTATGATAAAAATCAAATGGCAACATTGTTATCGAGTTTTTTTTATGGCTACCCGGTGACACAAGTACCCGGTGGTTTAATAAGCGATAAAATAGGCGGGGATATAGTTATATTTTATGCGGCTATTATTTGGTCATTCATGACTTTTTTCCTACCTTACGTGACTATTTTAAGTAGTGATAAATATACAATACTTAGTTTAATTACTTTTTTTCGGTGTCTTACTGGTGGTTTTCAGGGTTTTCATTATCCAGGTACGAGTAGTTTAGTATCTAAAAAAATTGTTGAAAGCGAAAGGGCTTTTAGTTTTAGTTTTATAACTTCCGGACAACATTTAGGGTAAAAATTAATCCAAAAAAAAATGAAAAATTTTTTGTCCATGATTTTTTTTTTCAATTTTAAGAACACTTTTTTGTGGAATGTTTGCTTCTTTAGTGTTGGAAAAGTATGGTTGGCGATATACGTTTCAGATGATAGGTATTATGTGTCTTGTTTGGGTTATTTATTACAGAAATTATGTTTTGTTAAAATCAAGAGCTAAATTAAATATACTGAATGCCAAGGAGAGTATTTTGAATTCAGAAGATCCGATATTACCTAGTCAAAATTCAAATAATGTACCTTGGAGGGACCTTTTAACAAAGCCATCATTCTGGTAAGATATTTTAAATTTTATCATTAAATATTTATTTTAATTTAAAAAAAAAAAGTAAGAATTACTTGAACAAATATTTATAAAATATTTAATTTCCAATTTTTTTTAATTTTGTTTTACAACCTAAATGATAAAAGTTTTTTTTTTTCAAAATGTTTGAAATTAATGAAATTTAGCCTTTTTTTAATTTTGATCACTTTTCACCAGTTTTTTAGATCTTCCAAAAACAAAAGATTTTACAAAGATCACGACAATTACCTGAATAACAACTTAAAAAGAGAACATAAAATAAAAATATTTCAAGTGATTATTTTTGCCTAAATTAAAAAAAAGTGATCTTGCTACAATCAAGATCCATTTTCTTTTATCTTTCTTTTATGATAAATTTTTTATCGATTTTGCCATTTTTTTTGGCTCTTTTTTGGGCCCTTTCAAGCACATTTATTAAAGCTTTTGTTGAAAGATTTCAAAATTTTTATTTAAAAAAGTTTTTAATAATTTTTTAGTTTTTTATTTAACTTATTTTTTATTCCAGAACTATTCCTCAAAAACTTGAGGCGCGTTATTTAATTTTCGATTTTTAGTTCGGGGTCAAATAAGGTTTTTGTATTTTGACCCGGCGTTATTGCAAGTTTTCCGGGCTTTAAACATGAAAAAACATATTAAAATACACGCATCAGAAGGGAGACAATTTTAACATTGGATCGATGGTCGCTTATGCGTAAGACTTTATTCCACCATACAATTTATATAGGATTCCTATTGGCAAATAACCCATTTTTAAACAAATATTTTTTGGTGTGGAAAGCATGAAAATTTAAAACAAGATTTTTAACAATAAAAAAAACAATCATTTTTTTATTTTTAAAATTCCTATTTTGATCGAAAATGGGTTTTTACTGCCAAACAAATATTTCAGTATTAACTTTTTTCTAAGAAAAATATCGTCAAAAGTGTGACCCAATGGTCACCAACTAAAAATTTAATTTTTTTATTGCTAAAGATATGAGCAATTTTAGAAAAAAATCTCCTTCCTATTTTTACATTAGACACATAGAATTATTTAAATTATTTATCAATTAATTTTTGTTCTATTTCTTATAGTATTATCATTTCGTTCAATCTTACTAGTTGAAATCAACGTAAATATCTATTTAAATTTAATTGGGTAACACTTTTCGCAAACTCCAAGATATCTTTTTGTTTTAATTATAATTTTTATTCTTGGCGGGCGTCAACTTGCCGTAAATAAGTGGTGTTAAGGTTTTAAGATGACTGAGAAGTCTATAACTTTCTATTTTCGATTTAAAGGGAGGTATTGATTAAAAGCTGCCCGCTGTAGCGATCGCCAACGCAACTAATTTTTGCTTTAAAAAATACCTGATCCCATAGTGCCTCAAATCATAAACCGGAGCTATCACTTTTTAAAATTTTTGTACTAAAATGTTTCCCAAAAAAAATTGAAGAGAAGGATAATAGCTCTAATTAAAAATTATTAAGTTAGGTGAAGTCAAAGAGACGTTGTTAGACTCAAAAATTATAAGTAAGGCTACAGCTTTTGATTTGGGCTACTATTCCAAATAAACTATTTTCAATTTTTAAGCAATCTAATACAAAAAAGTAATTTCTAATTTTTATTTGTCGTGTTCTATTAGTTTTTTGAAAAAAAAAATCTTTTACAAAAAAGAAATTAGCAGAATTTTATAGTTCTAGAAAAGTTAAAAATTCAGTCGACCTGCTTTAATTCTATCATTCAATTTAATTAAGTCGGATTAAAGCGGGTCTACTGTCTAAATAGTTTTATTTAAATTTTTTATTGGAAAAAAAAATTATCTTCATTCAATTTTTGAATTTATTTAAAAAAAGGTCACTGATAATTGCACATGTTTGCCAGAACAATGCTTATTATATGCTTCTTACGTGGTTACCGACATATTTTCAAGAAAATTATCCAGGCTCAAAAGGCTGGATATTTAATGTAGTACCATGGTTGATATCAATGCCTAGTACAATATTTGCTGGTTGGCTAGCTGATAAATTAATAGCACGACGACAATCAGTAACGTTTGTACGTAAAATGACAGCATTTATATCGCTATGCGGAAGCGGTTTTTTTCTTGTTTTAATCTCACAATCTAATTCTTATTCAAATGCATTATTTTTAATGGCATGTACAGTGGCATGTTGTGGATTTCACAATGCTGGTATTATGGTAAATCCTCAAGATTTAGCGCCTAAATACGCCGGTTCAGTTTTTGGAGTTATGAATACAATCGGTGCATTGCCAGGTTTTATAGGTGTTAAATTTTCCGGATATGTTTTAGAGACAACTAAAAGCTGGTCGATTGTTTTCAATCAAACAGCTGGTTTATGCTTTTTTGGTTTCGCTATATATTTCTTGTTCGGCACTGGAAAGAAAATAATTTAAACTCGACTGACAATTTATAAAAAAATCAATTTTAATATTTTAATTTTTTTTTTAAATTGATGGTTCTCATTTGTTAATCAATTACGATCTTTTATCAGTTCTTTTTTTTAAAGATAAGACTACTGATAATTTAAAATGATGAGTTTTCTGTTTAAAATTGAAAAGAAACTTAAGGTCAAGGAACAAAGTTTTTTTATAAAATTATTATCATTCTATATTAATTTATTTTATTGCTTTGTCAAAAAAATTTTATAATTTATTAAGTAAAACTAAACAAAACAAAACAAGTATTTTTTATATGTTTTAATTATTAAAAAAAAAATAAAATAAAAAATTTTTTAAATGGTCTCAAATAATTTTTTTAAATACAGCATTGTGAAAATAATAGGGAAAAATATTAAAATTTTCTTAATTCTAAATTTAAAAAGTTGTCATTTTCGAATGGATGAACTTTCGGAAATTTTTTTTTTATTTGAAAACCTTACTTATCCGCTTTTGAATAAGCCAACTCTTCCTAATTGATTAATTAAAATAAACCTTGACATGTGATAAAAAAAAAACTGCTCTTTTTTTTGAGGAAAATTTTTGTCAAAAACCAAAAGAAAAACGTGAACTTTACTGTCCTATTTCCTAGATTCTCAACCAATCCTTATGCAATTTTGGATATAAGCTAACACAATATCAAGCTATCTCCAAAAAAAATCAGTCGATTTGGAAAAATTTTTAGTTAGAATTCAAAAATCGCCCATCAGTTACTCTTGAGGAAAGAATCAAAGCTGTAACAATGAGGCAACAAGGAAAAACGTTGGAAACTATCGAAAAGGAGCTGAACAGAGCTTGATCGTACATTAAAAGAAAAGATGAATAAAATGAAACAAAATCATATAAAGATCGTCCTAGATCAGGCAGACCGAGAATATCTGTCTTAAAGTATGATAGAAATCTGATCCGTTTAGTAAAAAAATCGAACTGAACCATCCCATGTACTAGAAAATCTTTGAAATTGTCTAATGGTAAGACTACATCCATAGTCAGAGGTTATTGGCAAAAAAGCTCGAATAAAAAGCTGCTGCCAAGAAACCTTGGCTATCGGTAAAGCATGTTAAAGCTAGAAAAGCATTTTGTAAAATGGTAAAATCATGGCCAGTGTCTGAATGGAAACAAGTTCTTTCCAGTGATGAGATGAGCATTAAAGTTGACAACCGAAAAAATAGAATTTGCATTCGTAAGACCACTGCCGTTCGCATTTCAGCAAGACAATCCACCTAGCCATTGAGTCAAAAAAGAAACCGAAAGGTTCACGGATAACAAAATAGAGTGTCTTAAGTGACCAGCTAACAGTTCAGATTTAAATTGTATTGAAACTTGTGGAGTTGGCTAGACAGAGAGATTGCAAAAGAAGGACGAATTGAAAGAAATTACCAGAATTCCTGGAAAGTGTCCAAAAATGGTAATCGAGAATCTCGTTTTTTTTCCTTTAGTTTAAAATTTTTCTCCCAGTTTTTAACAAATTTTTCTATTTTTTTATTTTGGGATTTTTTTAACAGATTTTCTAACTTATATGAAATGCGCCGGCCTTCTTGAAAAATATTTTTTTATGAATTAAAGCATTTTATTTATTGATTTATTTATTGAATAAAATTAACCTCCAGATTTGGAGAAGTAAATATAAAATAAAAGTAAAGTAAATTAAATTAAATTAAAGTAGCGTTTCGACGGCCACAAGCTAGGTTAGTTAGGTGTTTTACTCAATATAACACCAGGAGATAATTTGGGAACTCATTTGAATTTTTTTGACTCGCACAGGATTTGTACTCTC
>NTPY01000403.1:253554-265125 GCA_002922825.1 Brachionus calyciflorus
TAGATCAAGTAGACCTCTATTATCTTTCCGAAAGGATGTTAGAAATCTGATCTGTTTAGTGAAGAAAAATAGAACTGAACCATCCCATGTGCTTGAAAATCAATTGAAATTGTCTAATGGTAAGACTGCATATTCATCTTTGGTCAGAAGAAGCTTATTGCCAAATAAGTTCGAATGAAAAGTTGCTGTCTAGAAACCTCGCTTTACGGTAAATGTTAAAGCTAGAAAAGCATTTTGTAAAATGGCCAAATCATGGCCAATGTCTAAATGGAAACAAGTTCTTTCCAGTGATGATATGAGCATTAAAATTGACAACCGAAAAAATAGAATTTACATTCGTAGGACCACTGCAGAGAAATACAATCAAGATTGTATCATTAAGTGTACAAAGCATTGGAGTGGTTCGATTGGGATATGGTCTAGAAATTATCTTTGATGGGAGTTTGAATGCAACAAATACAAACAAATTTTGAATGAAAAAGTGATTGAATCGATGACAAAGCTACGCCAAAACCAGCCGTTCATATTTCAGCAAGAGAATCCACCTTGCCATTGATCCAAAAAAGGAGCCGAATGGTTCACGGATAACAAAAAAGAGAGTGTTTAAAATGACCCGACAACAGTCCAGAAATTGTATTGAAACTTGTGGAGTTGCCTAGACAGATAAATTGCAAAAGGAGGACCACGATAGGGCGAACCGTAAGAAATTGTACCAGAAATCCTGCAAAGAGTCCCAAAAAAGGTAATCGAGAATCTCGTTGACTCAATTCCAAGAAAAATAAATGCATGCATGAAAAAAAATAGGCGAGTATTGACGCTTTTATTTTATTTTAAAATTTTTCTCAAAGTTTTTCTTTTTTTTTGCGATTTTTTTAACAGATTTTCTTGAAATGCGCCGACCTTCTAGAAAAATATTTTTTTATGAATTAAAACACTATATAACACGGGATAGATGCATGGAATAAAATCAAATTTTGGGCTAAATACGCGATTTTATGGCACAATTATTTTAAAATTTTTTTAGCTGAACACACAAGTAAAGAAAAGGTCAAATCATCCATTTTCTGTTCGTTTCAGTAAAATTAAATGGTCGATCAATTATTTTTTTATTTAGACTTTCTTTTTTCGTCTAGAATTTTAGCTTCACCGATTTCAATTATTTAATCAGGAAATGAAAAAAGATTTTTTTATAAAATATTACTTTATTTTTTTTTAAAAATGGTCTTTAAAAAAAAGTATTTTAAAAAAACTACTTAATTGACTACATGGTTAGATTCATTTATAAAAATAAATCGAATTATAGAAAAATGTCAGTTTTTATAAAATAGAAAATATTTCTGTCATATAAAAAAATCGGTTCGTTTAAACTTATTTTTGGTTAAATTAATTCAACATAATTAGCTGGAAATAGACCGAATTTACCACGACACCATCCTTGCCACCAGCCCTCATCAATTTGAACAATATCAGTAATTATTTCATCTGGATCAAATGATATTTCATCGTCAGCTGATGCTTGATAATCATATAAAGCTCTTGCATTTTGACCATTTGTTGCTGTATTTGTGTCGTAATTTGAAGTTTCATCGTAAGTTTGTACGGGCTCTGCGTAAGTTGGACGAATCTCAACTGGATCAGCATTGTCGCCCCATTCATCGTCATCACTTTGATTTTGATGAGTCAAAAACTCCGGTGGTTTAAGAATATTATTTTGAGGAATTATTGGTTGTACTTGTTGAATTGGACTACTGTTTTGATTTGTATTGGAATTGGATGACAATGATGGTGAGACACTTGATGATGAATTATATGCTTCTGGAGTATTTATTTGTACATTAACTGGTTCTTCTGTTTTTTTAAAAGTAGTTGAACTCTTTTGTAAAAATTGCTCACTTATTTTAAGCTTTCCGGCGGATGGCTCTGGTCGATTATTAGATGTGACAGTATTGGAATTATTTGAATTTAAACTATTTGTTTTGAATGGTGAATTGGAAACTGTTTTAAATGCGGGACGATTTGTCATTTGATTCGATGGTTTTATATTGTGCTCTTGTTCTGGTCCATCTTCAGTTTTGTTCATTGCTCTTTTCTAAAAAACAAAAATTAATTAATAAATTAAACTGAATTTTATCCTCAATTATTATCGTTTTTTATTTTTTTTTGTGATGAATGCCTTTTCACGAATTAATCTTGGCTTGGATTACTAGGGCGTAATACTTTTTATTCTTAGTGATCACTGTGATCTTGAATTTTACATACTGTTTTTTTTTAAGTAAAATTTTTGATCACGTGATCAACAAAATTGTTCAGTCCCGGATGCATTTTTTAAACAAATCTAATTATATAAAATATTCGATTAAAGATTTGTTTTAAGAAATTGGACTTGTTGTCTTGCCCCCCCCCCTTTTTTTAAAGCACATCCGGATACTTTTGAATCAATCCAAATTTTTTATGTTATCTAATTTAGGACACGGTGATCTTAAAATCGAAATAAAAAGCTTAGATAAAATATTTTTTATTCAATTAAACTTATAAAACAAGTTTTTTAATTCACTCGAAACTCTAATTTAAGCTCAAAATTTCCGACTAAAAATCGCCTATTTGAAAGGAAAAATCGTACTTTTAAAAAATTAATTCAATTTCTTTTTATGACATTCCTGATAGGGTTTAGTGGGGTCTATAAAAAATATAGCAAAAATAAAATTTTTCCGATGACTGTTCTTCTGAAAAAAGGGTAGTCTCTATGAGTGCGCTTATAAACAAGGTTTTACGGTAAATAAAATTTGCTTCTTCTAATCAAAAAAGTTTGATTACGATTAGAACAGAGTTTTAAAATTTTAATATTGTTTAATAGAGTTTTAAACAATATTAAAATTGGAAATAGATGAACAATATTAAATTTGAGTTTAAAGTCCTTAAAGCACAAAGATTTTTGTTTCTCCCTAAGTCTTCCAATATTTTCATAATTTAATCAATTTATAAAATAGGCTTTTTTAATATTAAATTTTTTTTAAAATGTATTTACCTTTTCGAGTTCTTTTTCAAGTCTATCCTTTTCCAAACGTTCTTTTCTAATTTCTTCGGCACGTTTTTTAGCCTCATCTGAAACGGCATTTTCAAAACGATTTTTTAATCCTTTAATATCGGCCTTAGCATCTAGTTTGGGTTTTTCGTATTTTGTACCAATCGGCTCGGGCGGCTCATTAAAACTAGCAGCACTTTTATCTTTAGTTTGTTGTACGCCATATTTACCACCGAAGCCTCTAGAATAATCAACTTGTGACGAATGTTTAGACAATTGTTCAACATGATCAAAACCAACTGCACTTTTATCAACCCTATCCTGAGCAACTCCGTATTTACCACCAAAACCTTTTGCGTAGTCCACTTGGGACGCGTGTTTTTCAGTTTTTCCATCATACTCAAATCCAACTGCACTTTTATCAACTCTATCCTGAGCCACTCCATATTTACCACCGAATCCCTTAGCATAATCAACCTGTGATGCATGTTTTTCAGTCTTACCTTGATATTCAAAACCAACAGCTGATTTATCTACTCTATCTTGGGCTACCCCATATTTACCACCGAATCCCTTAGCATAATCAACCTGAGACGAGTGTTTCTCAGTTTTACCTTCATATTCAAAGCCAACAGCCGATTTATCAACTCTATCTTGTTGAACACCGAATTTACCACCGTAACCAGCGCTAAAATTCTTAGCTGTATTAATTGTATCAGAAGAAGTTTTTTTAGCATTTTCTTTCAATTTTTCAAGACTTAATACAAAAAAATGTCAAAAAATCAATACCTAGAAATTAAATTAATTTTTATTTACTCTACAGAACCTTGTCGACCTGAGCCCTCGACTGTCTTAGAACCCCAACGCTGCTCTTTTTCAGATATATTATTCTTCAAAAAATAAAAAAATAAATAATAAAATTTTTTTTTTGTTTGTGTGTTAAATTACAACAAAATCCGGATCAGTTTCCCATTCGTCAGGATCATTATTTTTCTCAGCCATTATTGTTTTCATTAATGAATTAGATTGTGATAAAGTAGCTTTCCACATTATTTTTTCTTTTAAACCAGATCACAAGACTGAGATTCTTTTATCTTATCTTCGAATATAAAAAAGTGTTGAAGATGATGAGTTTTATTTAACAAAAAAAAAGAGAGAAAAAAGCAAAGCGAAGAGTTATGAGTAATCAAAATGCATTATGAATAGACTATAGAGAAGAGAAAAAAAAACTATTTCATCGAAATTTCGAATGTAATTAGGACATGACATTGATTGAAATATCAATGAAGTAGTAGTAGCTAGCTAGTTAGTAGCAAAAATAAAAATCGAAAGAAAAACAAAAATTTATGTCTGTGTGAGTAAGTGTGTGAGTGTGTGTTCGATTTCGCTTTTCATACCTTATAGTTGCAATTAATTTTTTATAAATTTTTAAAAATAAAAAAAAGGTCTTAATTTATTATTATAATTTTTTTTCAATAAGAATTTTATTCGTGATTATTCATTTTTTTGTATTCGATTGACGACTATTTGAGATACAAAATAAAATTTTTTTTTTTTTTAAAGATTTTGAAATAAAATCAAAATTATTGACTCTTTTATTGTCTTAATCGAATTAAGTATCGAAACGAAAACCAATAAACAAACGCCTCTTTAATCTTAATTTTTAATAATTGACCAGAATTAAGAGTTGTTTTTTTTTGACAATAAATAAATAGTTTAATCTTGACTAAGTCCATTATAAATAGTGTTTATTTGAGAATAAATATAAGAGCTTTGAAAAAAAAGGCGACTTGCACTTTTATCGCTTCTCAAAAAAACGAGACTAGAGACTAACTAAAATCAAATCAAATTTTGCGCATAGTTAAATGACATTGCTATCTTCAATTTTTATAAAGTTTTTTCTTAATCTCAATATTTAAATACCTGCTTAAAGAGAGATGGAGGGCGAGTCGAAAAATTAACGGTTTTAAAAGTTAGAATGCTTCAAAAAGGTTGAGGTTTTTTTAAACTTTTTGACTTGAAAGGCCAATGCTTAAATACTTAGGATAAACTTTTTAATTTGATTTTTTCAATTAAAGTTCGGAATAGATGGTACAAAAACAATGATCCAATTATACTTTATGATTTGGCGGAAAACTGAAAATAGATGTGAACACAGCAAAAAGAAAAAAGCTAAAATGTTCAAGTAGTTTATAGATAAAAGATAAATGAAGCTATCATGATCATATAGGGCTGACTGATTTTGAAATAAAATTTGTAATAAATAATTAGTGATTATTTAATATTGGAGTCTGATTCATCGAAGATGAAAAATGATCAAAAATCATTAGGAAATAATTTTCTTTTGTGAAATTTAGTTATCAAAACAATTTGGTATCATTTTTACCATTAAAAAATTTGGAATCCAATCTTTTTGGGATCAATTTATTGTAGACCAGATGAAAGAATTTCGGACAAACTGAAGCATTTCCAGTATAGCCTGAATCAAGGACTTAGCCTGACTTGATCATTTGATAAGTCGAACTTTTACGATCTCTTGAAAGAGAGGAGTTAAAATGGGCACGATAATTAAAAAAAATCTTTTCCTTTACAAAAAAGTCTAAAATAATTTTTTATCATGCCGAAGGAACAATGTTGCGGATAAACTTGATTCGACTGTATGAGAATTCGCTCATTTAATATTCAAATATTTAAAAATTTTTTAAATCAAAAGCATAAATTTAGTATAAAATTCTTCTAATCTATTCTTGAAATAATTTAAATTTTGTGCGTTCGTTAATTAATATGGCAAGTTATTCCATAATGGTATGATTCTGTTTTCGTAATAATTTTTTTTGTTGGCAAAAGTACTTTTAAGTGCTTTTACCAGCAGCAATTTTGTTGATAAAAAAAATAAGAAAAAGAAAATTGACAAAAAATTTTACTTAGCCTGGTGGGTACAGTTTTTAACCAATTGTTTGCAAAGTTGACTTCGTCTACGAGTTGAACCAGCAGGTCCAATGTGATGCTATTGGGTGGAACCAGTGGCGTAGCTACAGTAGGCGAAGTCAGGCCAATGCCATACCTCGTAAAATTGAGGTATGGCGGCGCCATACCAAAAAAATAGACAAGTCAAATAAAAATTTATTTTTTAAGTCGGATTTTAGACGATGAGAAAAAAATTTATTTTTCCCTTTCTTTTATTTTTTACTCCTTATTTTTTTAATACCGCTTTCTAAATAGAATAAAAAGAAAATTATTTGATTGATAAATATAACTTAAAAGACAACAAACCTTTACTAAACTTAACTCATCATGATTTATGAGAAATTTTAAAATTATTTTAAAAATGCTTGTTTTTCTTTTTTTATTCCGTAAATTCGTCCGAAATATTTTTATGACAAAATAGTGTTATAATTAAAGGCAATTTGTTATTTTATCTTTGTAAAAAATCCCATGATGGAAAATCGTCTATAAGGGGAGTAGGGGGATAGTCAACCCGTCCGTCTTTAAGACGCTTTTATGAAGAGATTCAAAAAAAATTATATTTAAATAAGTATTTTTTTATTCATTTTTTGAATCTACTCATAATTCTGTGATTTTGAATAAATCTCCTCATCAAAGCGAAATTTATTAAAAAAGCGTCTTACAAGCTCATATCATTTTTGCTTATTTCCACCAAAAATATTTAGATTATGATCCTTGAGCCACCCCCTCCCTCCCCCTCCCACAGGGGTCGCACTTCGCCATACCACCCGGAAAATCGTGGCTACGCCATTGGGTGGAACCAATCGACTTTTGAATTGTTTGTTGAGTTTAATGTACTGTATTATGTCACCCCTACATCTGCGTTCTTCTAAACTTTTCATTCCTAACAACTTTAGTCTATAATTGTAGCTTTTGTTGCGAATTGATGTTAAAAGCTTAGTTTCTATGCGCTGGCATTTTTCTATTTTTGTTACGTCTTTCTTGAGGTATGGATTCCAAGTCGACGAACCGTTTCCTAAGATTGGATGAACAAACGTGCTTAATAAAATTTTGAATGTTTTCATGTTCCAATTTTTGAAGCTATTTTTTAGTTTGTAATAAATTTTAACGATCAGACTACCCCTTAAAAAGAAAAAGTTTCAAGTTTTACCAATGTTTTTTTCGAATAAAAATAATCAAAAGATCTTTCTCGTAAATGTACCTTTAGAAGGTACTACTTACTAATTAATAGACCTTTTAAAAAGTTTCAAAAAAAGTAAATTTAATTTTGAATTATTTTGAAAAAAATTTTTTCACAAATTTATTCAAAAAAATTTACTTAAATTTAAAATTTTTTTTTAAATAATTTTTTATTTTTTAAAAAATTTCCTCGCTTGAAATTCCAAAAGAAAAATGAGCGATCAAGAATCATTAAATATAAAAAAAGAATTAATTGACCATTATAATAATAGTACTAATAGTGTTGACCGAGAAAAGGCCGATGAAGAAGATCCAATCGTTCAAGAAATCGATGTTTACTTGAGTAAATCATTAGACAATAAAATCTATATTTTACAATATCCAATTCGTCCTCAAGATCGAACTTATTTAAATTCAAAATTCCTCACTGCTAAATTAAAACCAAAGCTAAACAAAGCTGAAATCGAAGTCGAATTGGATACTACAAATGACAATTATTCAAAAGTTAAAGGCGAACAATATGCATTGAATGTCGATGGTAAACAAACAGTACAAACTGGTAAACTAAACCCTAAACAAAAACAACCCGAACAGCAACAGCAACAACGTTATTATAAATCAAATGTAATGGATAAGCAAGTTCTAACATCGACAAATGCAACATTAGGTCAAATGAATCGTTTGTATCATTTAGGTTTATTAAAAGACGATAAATTACATTTGACTCCGATTCAAGCTATTCTACAGATGAAACCAAGTTTTGATTATTTTGATTTGGTTGAAAAGAAAACAAAAGAGTTAAAAGAGTCCAAAGACGAACCTGAGTATGAAACGGAAGAGGAGATGGAAAACGAATTGGAAAAGGCCGAGTTGGTCACAATGAAATATTCAAATACAACAGTTAAGACTACACAAGAACCCGAGCAGAATTGGATTAATTTAAATTATTTGAATCAAGAGAATGATGAGTCGAAAAAATTAAAAGAAAATTTGTTTTGTAAAAAACAAGATCAAATTATTAAATTAAATATTTCAAATGAGGAATTTATAAGTAGACTTGTCGATATTAATTTAAAAATTGAGTCAGCTTAGGTCGACTTTTTTTTTTAATAAAAAAAAATTTAAATTTTATTTTAATAAACTTTTTATGTTTCTTGTAAAAACTAACAAAGAAACTTTAGTCTCCGTTAATTTGCGAACTTAAAAGTTTTCATAAAAAAAAAATTGCAGAAATGATTTTTATGGAGTTAAATTTTTAATTCAGATTTTGAATAAATTCAAAAGAGACTTTCTTAACTCACCTATTATTTTAGTCGCTCTTCTTTGAACCCCTTCAATCCTGTTAATATCTCTCTTAAAATATGGATTCCAAACTTGGATTAATTGATTTAAAGACAAGTTCAACCGCCAATAGAACAATTGATCTTTAAAACATCCCTCAATTGTACAATCTGACATGGATTGGCAGCCTCAAGTAAAAACTGTTCTCAGTTTTTTATTTGATTTTCATTAATAAAAAAACAGAGTTTAGTTCTTGTCTATCTCAAATTAAACGACAATTTTTTAAACAATTTAAGCAAGTTTTCAAAAAAAAGGTACAGTCAAAAAAAAATCAATAAAAAATTTAAGAGATAAAAATTTTTTTTTATAATTTTTATTTGATTCTACAATGCTCCCCTTTTTTGAAAACTTGCCATATAATTGGATAAATATTTAATTGTCTGAAACCAACTGTATTTATAGATTCCCAACCAAAAACTTAACTCGCTATAGCAGACTTTTTTTTTGAGTGGAGCAAAATTTTTTGGCTATTGTTAAAACGCAGATATCTGTTTTTTTTGAAAAAACTGACCACTATTTTTTTCTTCAACAAAATTTTATACCAACTCCGCGAATAAACCATGTAATTTTTAGATTTATTGAATTTTTTATTTTTCTAAAAATAAATTTAGCCGATTCTCTAAGCAATATTAAGTGACCGGAGTTATTTGGTTTGGTGGTTTTCAGTAAAACTACCGATCAGTTTTTTCGAAAATTCGAATTTTGTCATTTATGATGAATAACTTTTTAAAACTCGTCGGGAAAAGTTCTCTAAATTCTCTACAGACTTTTGAACGACTGGAGTTGGTATAAAATTTTCTTGAAGAAAAAAATAGTGGTCAGTTTTTTCAAAAAAAACAGAGATCTGCGTTTTAGTATAAGCCAATTTTTTGAAGAGTTTTAAAGAAATAATTGTAGCACTTTCTGTTCAAATAGTTACATTCAAATTTTTAATAAAAATTAAGATGATTTAGATTTTTTTAAGAAATTATTTTATTTTGAATTATTTAATGTAAAAATCTTATTTTTAGTCATTTTTTATTAAAAATTTGGCTTTTCTAAAACTTTGAAATTTTGGTTATTATGAATCAAATTGTTCATGAACTGGAGACAATGAGGTTACATTTTTTGGCCAAGTTTTTTCACTAATCTAATAAAAACAGTTTCACTAAATATAGTTAATATTGATTGTTTTCTTTTAATTTGATTTTGAAGTTCTAATATTTCAAAAAACAATTTATTTTCTTTTTTTTTTGAGCCTTAAAGACAAGATCATTGCGACTTGATAATTCAAATGCATATAAAAAGCTAAGTTTAATATTTTAATTTAAGTCTATAATTTTAAATTAAGAAAAAAATTATTAGAGAAAAAAATAATGGAAATGAATGATGATCCTTTCAATGCAATTTCAAATTTAAATAGTGACTCTTACAATTCGGGTTATAAAGAAGGTGTTTTGAATGGTAAAAAATTAGCATTAACACAAGGTTTCAAAATAGGCATTCAAACATCATTTAAAATAGCAAAAGATATTGGAAATATTTACGGAATATGTTCGTTGTACAAAATTCAACAAGCAGAACAATCGAGTGAGAAAATAATCAAGTTAGCTCAACAAATATGTGATCTAATCGACAAATTTGACATTATGAATTGTCATGATGAAAATTTCGAAATTAATATGAACTTGATAAAGGACAAGTTTAAGCAATTTTGCTCTTTGACTAGTTTAAAAAGTGTTAATTTAAAAAATGACTCGAGACATTTAAATTTTTGAATAAAAAATCTACTTTTTTAACGACTTATATTTTTGCTTCTTTGGAAAATTTTTTAATCATTTAAAATAAAAAAAAAACTTCAAAAACTTTAATAAATAAAAATGTTTTTGATGGCCGCTGGACAATCTGAGTCAGCAGTATTGTATTTGAAATCTTGAAAAATGAAATATAAAAAATGGGATTGAAAGTGTTCTATAAATTTGCCGATACAGAAATTCTGCTGACACAGTGCTTCGCATTTTAATGGCTGCTGTAACAAAAAATAAATTTACCAAGACTATATTGTCTATTCAGAAGGTTTTTTCATTTTTAAAGTCGACCTTTGCAAAACGAAAAATTAACTTGCTAACAACCAGATGTATGGAAAAGATCTATTAACGAAATCCAAAATTATTAACGAACGAAAAATATTAAATTTTTTTTTATTTATGAAAATTTTGAAAAAAATATTTAAAAAAAAAAGTATTTTAATTTTAAAAAATACATCAGGTTATAAAAAGTTCAAAAAAATATAACTAACAATTTGGCCGCCAAAATCCTTATGAATAAAGCTTATTACATATTTTAAAAACTTTTCCTAATCAATTACCGGTAATAGAAACCCAATTTTCGGTTTGAAAAATATCAAATTTTTATCCTATTTTCAATTTTTAGTGCAGTTCTAAAATAGGATTTTGATAATTTTTTTCCCATGCAATTAATTGATTTTAACTAAAATTCTGGGTCTAATCCATTAGGTGAACAAGTATTCATTAATTATGTTACCAAATCATGTTTACGGTTTAAGTGAAGATTTTTTGACCTAATTATTTTTAATAAATTATTAAAAGTCTATTTGATTTTAATAAAGTCGTTTATTTTAAAATTTTTTTAAAAAAAATTTAATATAAATTAATCCTTTCAAATGTTCACCTCAGAGTTGAACAAATTTCAAAGTCAAACTTGAGTTTTATTAAACTTAATTCTTAAAAGGAAAATTCAGACTTGTCTTTGGTAGATTTAATTACAAAAAGTATAAGCCAAATTTTGATTTGAGTTTTGTGATTTCCCTATTTTGAAAATTGTTCACCTAAATTTTTTCAGAAAAATTCTTTTAAAATTTCATGTTCACCTATCAGGTGAACAAATTGTTCATTTAACCTGTGAACATGATTTGGTCACCTAATGTGCTAGACCCAAAATTTGATATTTAACTTTTAGTGCAAGCAATTGTTTAGAGGAACATCAAAAATTTTATAAGTTCAAAAACTTTGTTCTTATCAGTTATTGAACATAGCTTAAACTCATTTATTTTAATTGTAAGA
>NTPY01000403.1:274650-300862 GCA_002922825.1 Brachionus calyciflorus
TTTAAATTGAAATTTTTTTTAAAAAAGCATACTTCCTCTAAATCAAATTAATTTAGGCATACTAAAACGATTATATCTTCAAGTCCATTAAAAGATAACATTAAAATTAATCTTATCAGGTTTAATTTTTAAGGTATTTTTTTTTGTTCTAAAAAAATTTTTATTTCTAAATCAATATTTTAAGTTTTTGAAATTTCTTGTTTTGTTTTGCATGTTAAGAAGTTTTAAGGGTTTGCTTTGAAAAGTTGACTTTTTTTTGTTCTATAAATCGCGTGGTTTAATTATTTTCAATTGGATTTTTGGTCTTAGACACCGCTCAAAATTACACCTTAGAATCTTGCTACAAATAAATTTTTGATGTCTTAAATCGAAAAACTTATCTTCTATAAGATCTTTTTGCCTTGCTACGAAAATTAACTTTTTTTGAATCCCTATGAAAAAATGCAATCATTTTTAAGTTTATTTTCTTTCAGAAACAGCGTTTTACAGCAATTAATTAAATCAGGAAATGTTTGAATCCTTAATAAGATTTTATAAATAAGAAGAAAAAATTTCAAAAATTCTTTAGGTAATTTTTAATAGAAAAAAAATTTATTCCTTTTTATTTAAAATAAAATATTTCAAATTTTTTTGAAATTTCAATTTTGAAAAATCGGTAAAAACCCCGAAAAAATTTTTGGAAGGGACCTAAAACACTGACATTACCAAAAATCAAAATTTACGGACCCTTTATTTTCAGAGTAAACAAGAATCTAAGAAAGTGTTATTAATTGATAGACTTAGCTTCTTTTATAGTTGAAGTTGTTTTATTTTCAATAATTGTTATTAAGAAAAATTAATAAAACTCTCAACTTACCCCCAGTATATTATTTAGGGTCATTAAAAAATAAGGGATCACTAAATAAAAACTGGGGGTAAGTTGAGAGTTTAATTAATTTTTGTTAATAATCAGCTAAAATCTCCGATATTAAAGTGTTTATAATTGAAATTTGGTGTCTTTTTCGGTAAAATACATGAAATTTTTTATTACCGCAATTTTTGCAAAGCCTTATTCGTTTGAATTTGATAGTTTATAATTTTTTTTCGGCGATAAACCTTGTCTGAAAAGTCATAAATTTTTTAAGCAAAGTTTTGATCATTTAGGTCATTTAATTAGAAGATTGTAAAGCTAACAAACAAATAATTAAAAAATTTTTGATGCAAATTTTAAAAATTTAATCGATTTTTAAGTAATTTAAATTTAATTTTTTATGTTTGAATCCTTGAGAGCAAAAACGTGATAAGCTTATTCACTTAGACTCGTGTTTTAGTGAATAAGCTTGACATGTTTTTGCACTCAATTTCGAATAAAATTTCTTTTTAATTTAGGTAGAGGAGTTATAAAACTAATAAGATAAGATATTGAAGCCCAAGATTTGAGACATTTTTCAAAAGATTATTGAATTATTTTCAGCGTCAAGAATCAAAACGAGTATTTTTACTATTTCAAAAAAGTATGACATTGTTTTTACAGTTTTAATTTTGTTTTTTTTTCTAATTCAAGAATATTTTAATGGGTTTTGAGTTCAAAAATAGCCACAAGTCAACAAATAACAATAAAAAAAAATGTGTTAAAATAACTTATAAAAATTATTAACAGTTAATAATTTTAATTAAAGGCTTAGGACAAAAAGGAACATATTTATTTTTTAAAAGAAAACAAAAAATTTATTAGCTCGAAGCTTTAATTTCAACTTTAAAAGAAATAGAGAGAGATTAATCAAGTCACCTCTTTCATATTTTGTCGAAAATCTACCGAGAATTTCGGAAGAAATTACGCTCTTTTGTATTGAAATTTTGAAATTTCATGTTTAGCTAATTAACAGTCCGAAATTTTAAGTATAAAATAAAAATGACATTTTTTTCCGTACTCGAAAAAAAAAAAAATTTTTTTTTTCAAAAATTAAAAAATCTCTCCATGTCCATTTGTTATTCTTATTTCCTACTAAACAAAAATAAACATGGATTTAAAAAATATAGAAATAAAAACAATAATTAAACCACTTAAAGGATTTAAAAATTTTGTTTTTATTAGTCTTGATGTTTTCCTGTACTAAATAATATTGGCTTTTCAAATTAAATACCTGAAAATTTAATAATAAATCACTCGTCAAGTATTCTTGTTTTTATTTATTTTTTCGAACATTCGAAATTTTTTCCCAGCCAAAAACTTGATGCCTAATTCTTTAATTAAGTCTCCTTATTAAGCGGTATGTCACAGAAAATAAAATACTTGACTATAAACCTGCCTTTAAAAGTGTTTAACGTTCAATATTAATTTTAATTGCTATTTTTTTTTCAAATTTATTTTTGAGGAAAATCAGTTTATATTTTTAGTCAAGTACCAACCAAACAAAAAATAATAGTATTTAAGAGCTAATATTTCATGATGGTATTATCAAATTTTAATATTTGCCTTGGGATCTACTACTACTAATACTAAGTAATAAATCCTGATTATCTTAAATTTCAATATAGTCGAATAAACATGGCCAAAACAGGTCAATAAGGTTTTAAATCAGCTGTATTTAAATTTAATTTTAAAAAGCCAATGGCAAGTTGTATTTATTTTTTTTTCTAATTTGATTTTAATTTCGGTTTAAAAGTAAAGACTGAGTAAATACTAAAGTAAGTAAGGTTTTTTTTTACATGCAAATATAAACCACCTGTCAAAGCAAATAAATTACGAAACATGTAAAATCCCGAACGCAAAATTAAAAGCCGGATTTTAAAGCCACATGCAAAAAAAGAAGCCATAAAAATTTATAGTAAATATTAAAGTTTATCTGTAAATAAAATCACAAAAATGGGAATTTTGACATCAGGTAAATGAATCATTAATAATCGATTTAAGATAAGTCGAATTTTCAAAAATCCGGACTTGAATTTAATTTTTTTTCTTAAAATTTAAAATCCGTAATTTAACAAAAAAAATTTATTTATTACTATCGGATCAATACATCGATAAGAGAGCTTTTTTTCTCTCTTAATTTCTTAATGAAAAAGCAAACATTTTTCCGAATTCTATAGAATTAGTTCGCTTGATTTGAAAGATTTGAAACTTTTTTCTTCTTTATTAAAAAAAAAGTCAATATTAAAAATTATTAATTTTTTTTGTGTGTGCTTTGTTTTCTTTAGCTTTAATATTAAATTTTTAGAAATCAAAAAAAAATATTCCGGTGCGTGTTTTTTAAATTGAGAATCTAGGTGAGGGAATATCGATGTAGTAGTAGAACAAGAAGAAGTATATAAATAGCATTTAATTTCTTATTTTTTTAATTCATTTAAAAATTCTCGATCAGGTTTATTTCTTAAGATATTTTGTTTTGTTCCTGAAAATGTGGACTGAATTTTTTAATACCCTCTTGATCCGGTCACACTTAGACTTATTAAAATTCAAACTTTTTTTACTTTTTAAATTTATTTTACGAATAGTTCCTCAGCAAAGTTGTTTTGTTTAAACATAGCAACTCTTAATTGTAACTAGGTTTTTTTTTTACTTAGTATAAAACATTTATCGTAAAATTTAAAAATCACAATTTTTATACGGTTTTTTAAAAATTGAATTTTATTTGAGAATATCTTTCGATCAAAGAATAGGAAGTTAAGATTTTCCAGGAAAATTTAACGTCAATCGTTACCCATGACTGTAACCGTAAGATAAAATAATTTTAAATTCGATTAAGGCTATATTCCAAGTTAACGATTGACAATAAAAAATTAGTTTACAAACTTATCTGTATAATCATCTTAAATTAAAGAAGAGACCTAAACCTTCTATAAAGCACCTAAACGACCTGTCATTTACCGAAATTAATTGTAGGATACTTAATAAAAAATTTTTGTACCAAGGTAACACCTTATCAAAGAAAATAAATTTTTTAAAATTCTTTCGGTTGTACTGTATTTCCTTGCTTGCTTATAATTGCATTTACAGAATTATTCAAGTTAAACTTTAAATAAATAGTAGTACCCAGTAAACGCTAACAGGAATACCAAATAAAAAAATCAAATTCATTTAAAAGAGGATGATTAGGCCTTCCAAAGTAGAAATTTTTAGTCACAAGGTTTTATGGTATGATACTTATAAAGACATCCTTCTTGAATGTGAGCAAAATCGATTTAAGAGGAGTGACCTTCTCGAAAAAAAGAAATGACAGAGGTTTTCAATTAAAATACAGTATTTAAAAGAATTTCAAAAGTCTATACTATGAGAAAAACAGCCTTCTATTAAGCACTTCGTTTGCAGAAAGAAGTTTTACCATTTTCAAAAAAGTTAATTTTTTTCACCGATGTTCTAAAAATTCAAAAATGAATGTATATTTGTTAAATTTTTAGAAACTCTTTTTTTGCGTCATTTCTTCAATTTCAAGAAGAATTTTTGCAATGTTTTTTATTGTGTGATTTTAGAACATTTCGAGTAAATTTTAGATGTTTAAAGATTATTTAAGCAAGTGTTTTTTTGATATAATAAAAATTTGCTAAAATCAAGTAGGAATAATTTTATTGGAATTTTTATATATATTTCAAATTATGAATTTTAATTGGCTAAGGTTGATTTATATTCAATTTCAAAAAGTAAAGATAAGGAAGTTAAAATAGAAAAAAACAAAAAAGAGAACTAAAATAAAATATTCACGGTTTTCTTCAGAAGCTCTTTTATAGTTCTAACAAAAAAAAATATTTGACTCTATTCTCAAATTTCTTTAAAAATCAGGTATTCTGAAATTTAACAAAAATAAAAATCCAGTTGAGTTTCATTCCTAAGAGACTCAAATTATCGTTATAATGATACGCTTGAAATACAATTATTAATATAAAAGATAACAAATTACTACAAGTGTAATAAATCAACAGGAATTAGGCATGAAATAACTTATCATTAAAATTTTTTTTTCAAAAATAATTAAAATCTAGTTACCTAGTAACTATTATAAATGAGCAAAAAAAATTAAAAAAAAACGAGCTTAATTTTCATTTATTTTTATTTTAGAAAAAAAAAAAATTTTAAATCAGCATGAAAATTTAATAATTACTTAGCAAGGAAAATAGAAAAAAAATGTTTAATGAGGAAAAAATTCCGTTCGTCAAATCTATAAAATCGATACATTATTTGAATCTAAATAACAATCAGGTAATTACTAGTTTATAAGTTTATAAGCAAAAAAAATCAAGATTTAATCTTAAAATTTTTTTTAAGACGGAAATATGTAAGAAAAGAAAAATTTCCCATGATGATGATGCTGGCGATGACGAGACAGACTCGCATCGAGAATACAAAAGAAAACAATTCAAGTGTATTGAAATCAAAAAAAAGAGTAATGAAGTAATATTAGACGATAAAATTCTATGGATCATTTCGAATGAATACGAGAATTTAAATGAATGGAAAACCCTTGGCAATTCACTAGGTCTATCTGCACAAGATATTTTATTAATTGAGCACAAGTATAAAAATGATTTATTAGAGTGTTTTTATCAGTGTTTGCTTAAATGGCGTTTAAGACAACCGGAAAATTGCAATTGGAAATTTTTATCAAAATTTTTAAAATTAAATCAATCAATTTTGGAGTCGAAAAACTCACGAAATTATTTGGAAAAAATGCTAGAGTCAAAACAAATTGATAATTTGAAATTGAGTGAAAAGTTTTTTTGGTTTGCTTCGGATTTAACGTGTGAGAATTGGAAGTCTTTAGGTCGTTTTTTAGGTCTAAAAGAAAGTACCTTAAATCAAATTGAGTCCAGGTATAATCAAAGTGAAGGCTTAAGAGAATGTTGTTATCAAATGTTTTTAATTTGGTCCGAGCAATTTTATTCCGATGCGTATTTACATAATTTTTGTTTAAAATTAATAGATATGAATTTTAAATTTTATGCTGTTGAATTGTTAGAATTTTTTTAAAAATTTTTATTTAAGAATTTTTGTTTTTTTTTTTTGTTGTAAATTTATATGGAATCATTTCCAAAAGAACCTTATCAAAAATACGTCCATTTTTGATTGTAAATAGACTTTTACTTTTTTTTTTGTTTATATTTATTTATTTGTAATTTTTGTAATTATTTATTTTAAATTAAAAATTGTAAAAATTCACCGTCCAATCAAATAATTTTGTTTCGAAAAAATTTTTTTTTGTTTAATTTTTATTGAATGTAAAATGATTTTTTTTTGAAAACGAAAAAAAAACAAATCTGTAAGCTTTTTTGAATAAATTTTTTAAAGTAAGTTTGAAGCTTTGTATTCTTCTTTTACAATAACAAAAAATTCAGAATCGCTTAATAGAACTTTAAAAATATTAAACTTTGTTACGGTATTACCAATTGAATATTCTATGATGCATTTATTTCCAAAAAAAAATTATTAAGGAATTAAGGAAAGTCTCTCTCTGTGGTTTGTTTAGTGGTGCCACGATGGCCCCTCAAATATTCTAAATGTAAAACGGTTGTTCAATAATTTATTTATTTATTTATTTATTGAATAGAATTAACCTCCAAATTTTGGAGAAAGTATAAAATTAAAGTAAATTAAATTAAAGTAGCGTTTCGACGGCCACAAGCTGGGTTAGTTAGGTGTTTTACTCAATATAACACCAGGAGATAATTTGGGAACTCATTTGAATTTTTTTGACTCGCACAGGATTTGTACTCTCGACCTTCTGCTTGGACGCCCATGACGGTACCAACTGAGCTATCTCCCCCCTATATAAATGACCATTTATCTTTTTTTTTAACAAAATATGTTCCAGTCAACCAAAATGATTGAAATTTTATACACATACCACTATTCTTATTTAAGAAATTAGTTTAATTAACATTTTACCTCTATTTATTGAAGGAAGTCACACTAAAGGACTTCCCTCTCGAGAGTAAATACCACCAAAAAATTAGGGGGTATTTAAACTATTATTTAGGATTTGCGGGTAACATCCATGGTTGGTGAATTTATGGCTCAAAATGAGCCCAGGTGATAGGGATTTTTACTTTTATTTTATTTTTATTGTATTTACGATCCATAGGATCAATTTTATTTATGAACCCCCCAAAAAACCGGTTAGGGTATACAGCGACGCTTCTGAAGATGGTTTAGGAGTGGTAGCGTTCCTCCAAGAGGAGAATGTTATCATTTCTGGACCATCACAAACAAAAAACATCCTCTTCAACGAAACAGCAGCGTCGCTGTGCTTTTTTGATTATTTTAAGGGGTCGATGACTATGGGAGATCACATAGATCTCTACATCGATAATACAGCAACCATTCAACTATGGAGAAGGGGCCGAGCCAAATGGTCTGTATTGCTTGAGAACCAGTACAATTGGATTGCATATTTCAGCTTTGTAATCCTCACAAATTTGTACAAGCAGTTGTTCAACATCAGCGTTCACTACGTCGAATCCGCTGCTAACCCAGCGGACGCTCCCTCACGATCGGGAGCACTTCACTGGCGTAGCCAATCATACGCTATTCCGTAGTGCGAACGCCTATATATAGTTGTCGTTTTTTATTTTATTTTCAACTTTTCCACTTTTTGAATAATAAAAAATTACTGGCCCGAGTCCATCGGGGACCAGTAAAAACACTCCGGAGATGTATTAAATGGCCTTGAACCACTTTAGACCCAAAATGTCCTCGAAGGTTTAGATATTTTAAACCAATTGTAAAAAGGACTTTTTTTATTCTTTTTGCTACAACTTTCGAACCTTATATAATAGGATTAAATTAAAGAGCAATAAATTTACTATCCCTGCCATTCATTTGTTCCAAAAATGAAAATTCATTTCTGTTCAAATTACTTAATAAACGTTCAAAAGAATTCACGTGAATACAAATTAATACTTGTTAATATTCATGAACATTCATTTTCGGTACATATGAATGACTAGGATAGTAGATTCAAAAAATATGGTAAGCTTGGTTTCAAAAAAGTGACAATCAAAATTTAAAAGATTTTTCCGAATAGCTATTAATATAAAATTTTAACTTAAAATATATTTTTAAAGGAACTGAAGATTTTTTTTCAAGAAAAAAGTATGACTTAATAAGACGTTCATTTAAATATCGTGATAAGTTAACCATCAAAAAACTTTACACAGGCTTAGTTAGACCTCATTTAGAATATGACGTCCAAGTTTGGAACCCTAATAAAGAAATATCAAATTTAGAAGAATTGCAGAGAAGGGCCACTAAAATAATAACTGAGCTTAGGAATTTAAGTTATGAGGATCGACTTAATAAAACTGGAATTATCAAATTTAGAAGAGAGAAGAATGAGAGGAGACTTAATCGAGCAATTTAAAAAAGTGAAGAAATTAGATATAGTTGATTGACATCATCCGCAAATAAATCTGTCAGAATGTTACAATACAAGGAGTCGTAATTATGGGTTTGGAAAGCTGTAGTATCCTTGCTTATTTTATTTTATTTGCTAAGCTAGTTTTAGTTGTTGTTGTTGTTTAGTTTTTTTAGTTGTTTGAATTTTGAAAAGCAAACAACTTAATATACAGTGGTTCCGGAAAGTTTAAAACATTAGTCTTTTTTTTCATTATTTAATTAAAATGAACAAAAATTTGTGATATAATAACGTTATTGGGCTCCCCAAAATTTTTTTTATTTTACCTCAGACTATTTCTGATAATTTCAACTGTTGATTTCGCCAGTCGGTCTAAACCTTTTAAAAAATCAAGGCATCAAAAATTTACCCCAAAATTTATGTTTATTTTGCTTGTCCAAAAAGTATAAGACATCTGGTATTTATCACCAAAATAGGCACGATTTAACTAGAAATCTAATTTTTTTTTGGATTAGACATAAAATTGATTAATTCTGAGCATTTAATAATTTTACTTTTCCCATTTTTTTGCAGGATTTGGTGGTTATTTTTTAAAAAACGCCTTTATTCTAAAAATTAACGTTTATAGCCAGAATTATGGTATAATATTGAGATAACCTATTTAATCTTGGTTATTTTATTAAATTTGATTCGAGGATGTGGTGAACGAGTTGGACAAATTTTTTGTTGAAAAGGTTAATATTGAATATGAGAAATTTATTTTCTCTCAGGCTAAACAAGCAAGGAATGAGTTGTTCGATGCATTTGTAAATAGATTGAGAGTATTGGTGAAAAATTGCGGTTATAAAGACCCGAATGCGGAAATAAAATCAAGGAATATTCAAGGATGTTTCTCAGAGACTTTGAGAATACAAGCGCTGAATGATTCGGAAATGACTTTGGATGATTTGATCAAGAGTGGTCGGAATATGGAGCTAGCAAAAAGTCAATCGAGTGCGATTGTAGAGGAAAGGGTCAAAACAGTTGGTGCAGTAGGGCCAAGGTCTGTTGGGAGAAGAACAGATGAGAAAACTTGCGGTTATTGTGGTAAAGCTCATAAACCAGGACAAAATAATTGTCCAGCAAAAGGTAAAAATTGTAATTCAAATGGAAGACCGAATCATTTTAGCAGCGTGTGCAAGTCTAGTAAGAGGACATGTGATATGATGAAGAAACATCGTGTGGGATGTGTATCTGAGGAGAAAGAAAGGTTAAGCGACGGTTATGTTTACTCTTTAGATGATAAAAAGTCGGATCTTCCAATATCAGTGATTAAGTTGGGAGAAGAAAGACTGGAATTAGTGATGTTAATAGACACTAGATGTAGTTTAAATATTATTGACGAACCCACGTATGAAAGATTGAAGTGTAAACCTGTTGGAAAACGTAAATGCTAAAGTTTACGGTTTTCAAAACAAAAATCCTTTGAGTTTTATCGGAGAATTCAAATCTCAAATTAGTTTTGGTAAGGTGCCCCAAATCATAAACACTAGTTAATATTTGGCTATTTTTGAGCCTTAATAACTCATGTCTATTCCGATAAAAATATTCCGAAAATTTTTTGAATTATAGAGTTAACCACGCTTTATAAAAAATGGTTTCGATTTTGAACAATTTGTTTAATGAAAACCAAAATAAACGCTATTAAAGTTTCAAAAAAACTAAATTTTTAATCAAAAATGACTAATAATAAGGTTTTTTATAGAATTACTTCAAAATAAAATATTTTTCTAAAAAATCGAAACCATCTTCGCTAGATATTATAACTATATATTTAAATTTTTATTCTGAAAATTTTTGGAATCGCTTATCAATTGAGGAATAAAATTTAAAGATACTAGTGTTTATGATTTGGGGCACCTTACAAAAACAATCGAAACGCGTATTGCTGTGATCAAACGAGCAGAGAGATGTCTACTTGGGTTTAATGCGGGTTTGGATTAGGTTTGGTGAGAATCATAAGCAATTTAGAGTCAAAAGATGTTGTACATGGTGATGATGATGATTTGATTCACGGAATTAATGGAGCAAAATTTTTTTCTATAATCGATTTGATTGATGGTTACCATCAAGTATCTTTGGCGAAAAAATCAAGAGAAATTACAACATTTAGTACCCATTTCGGTTTGTTTAGGTGTAAGCGTCTTTTGCAAGGTATAATCGCAGCTCCGGAAATTTTCCATAGAACGATCGAGACCGAGGTAATTTATGGCTTGGACGGAGTAAGAAATCTAATGGATGATATTCTTGTGTACAGTGAGACGAAGAAAGAGCACGATAGGCGACTTGATGAACTTTTTAAACGATTAAAAGAGAAAGGGCTGACAGTTATCTGAGAAAATGTAAGATTGGCCAGGAGAAAGTGGAATTTTATGGATTAGAATTCTCAAAAGATGGTATCAGACTAACAGAAGAAAAGACTAGGACATTAAGAGATGCTGAAACACCCACGTCTCCGGGAGAAATTCAGAGTCTCCTCGGATAAAGTACATACTGTTCTAGATTTATAAAGAATCATTCGGAGATTACTGACCCACTGAGGAAATTAATTCGAGTGAAAAGCGTTTGGAAATGGGGTCTAGATCAAGAACGAGCGTTAAAGAAACTGAAAGAAGCGAGTTTATCTGTTGACGGTTCAGTTCTTTACCCGAGACCCAAAGGGAAAGTTTTTGACAAAAAAGAACCGGTAAGAGATTTACACCCGTGGCGAGTCGTTTAGGTGAAGGGGAGCATGATTACGGCTGAGTCTAGTTCCGGAGAGCAGGTAACTAGAAATTCGTCGAGTTTTAAAAAACTGGAAGAATTAGATATAGTCAGAGAGGATCCAGCAAAAAAAGTGACTGAGCGCTCCGTAAATTTAAAACATATTGAACCAAGAAGATCAGCGAGAGTCTGTCGCGGTCAAATAGATAAATTGCAAATAATGAACAACAATAAAAGCTCTGTTAAGAATTTTGTTATTTTAAATGTTAGCCTTTTAAATAAGCCGGGGTAGATGTAGTATCCTAGCTTATTTTATTTTATTTTATTTTGTAAGCTAGTTTTAGTTGTTTGTTTTAGTTGTTGCTGTTGTTTAGTTTTTTTAGTTGTTTGAATTTTGAAAAGCAAACAACTTAATATAGATTTAGGTGCGTCCAGTTACAAACTGTTCAGCTATTTAAAGATTATATTTTCTTTTTATTATTTAGTTTTTTTGGAATAAAGAAATTTAGAAAGAACTCTTTTTTAATTGTGAGATTTAATAGAAAGCAACTTGATAAGAATAGCAATCTCAGATGCAATTTTTTTACAAACCGTGTTGCAAATATTTGGAATAAATTAACTAATGATGTGGTGGAACAAACAACATTAAACAGTTTTAAAAACAAACTTGATAAATATTTAAAAACAAATGAACTGTAATCATTCTTATCCTTTTTTTATAACCTTATTATTATTATTATTAAAACTTCTTAAATTAATGATTTACTAAAAATATGATTTCATAATCACTAAAGGTAAATTTTTGAAATATTGCCTGACCATATTTAAATGAATTAGAAATTATAAAATAATGATTAAATTAATTATACTCACGGGAATTTTCTTTACCAAAGATTTTTGAAAAAAATTTGAATTAATTTAATATTTTGAGTTTTTTCTTGAAAAAGAAATTTTAAAAATCTTGTCGTTGAAAAGGAAAATTCCTGGCACACCCAGGATTTGATCATTCGACCATTGATTTTACGATGATATTACATTTTGAAAGACTATTTTTGTTGTTGTTTTTTTTAAAAATATTTTCTGTTTGTACCTAAATTTTTTAATTACAGTAAAATCCGACTATAGTAAATTCGGTTATAAGCAATTTTCGGTTATAAAAAAGCAAATTAAAAAGTACAAAAACTTATTGTTTTCATTCCATGTATATTTATTTGTTTATTCTAAATTGCTTTATAGTAAATTTTCGAATAATCAACTGTTTAGAAAAAACATAAGAGGATTTGCAAGGGAAAAATTGTTTTTTTATAATAAATCTTGGACAATAAAAGATTTTTTTGAAAAAAAAAATCAACTTTTAAGAGAACAGGAGTGAAAATTAATTGAAGATTAATAGCAGAATATGTAAAACAATAGAAAAGTTTTTAAGTTCGTTAACAAAATAATATTGTGAATGTTTTTTTTTCTTTTAATTAATCAATTTTTTATTAAATTTTATAAATTAAGTATAGAATAAAAATTTTTATAATAAATTTCCGTCTATAGTAAATTTTTTTTCGTGTAAATGGGAATTTACTATAACCGGATTTTACTGTAATTTAGTAAGTAGAACCAAATCATAAACTTTAGTTAAAATATCGCTGTTTTTAAGTCTAAATAACTCTTGTCTATTCTGATAAAAAATTCCAAAAATATTTTGAATTATATATTTGAATTATAACCATGCTTTAAAGAATTTGGTTTTTATATTGAAAAAATTGATTCATAAAAAGCAAAATAAGGATTGCTAAGGTTTCAAAAAAACTAAATTTTTAAAGATACTAATATTAATGACTTTAGGGCAAAAATACTAAAAACGTATTCTAATTTGCTTTCATTTCTGATTATTCTTAAATTTTTCGAAAAGCATTTTTTTGAAAGCATTTTCGTTCACTCGTTAGAAAAGTTAAACTCAAAGGAAAGGGAATGTCCACATTCATGGAAACTAGTGTTGGGCATTTTTTTTTTCCAGTCGACTTGAGTCGAATCGACTGACTTTTTTTTCCAGTCGACTCCAGTCGACTTGTTATCCATAGTCAGTCGACTGGAGTCGACTGGAAAAAAAAGTCAGTCGACTGCAGTCGACTTGAAAAAAAAAGTCAGTCGACTTCAGTCGACTCAGTCGACTCCCAACACTAATGGAAACGGTACGATTACGCTGACGTCTTTTTTTCAAATCAATCAATATTCCAAATATAAAAATTATTTAATTGTCGTAATAGTTTACGGTTTACTCTTACACAATAAATTTATTAAACTCAGTAAACCAAGAAAAGCTTGTCAGGGAGAATTTACAAGACTCATTCATAGATACATATAAAAAAATATCTATTAGAATTAAGATTTTTTCAAATAAGAGCACATCTGCTGAGAATTTAGGACGAAATGAAAGCATCAAATTCTATCAAAAGACATTCAGATGAAAATAAATTTAAAAAATTTAGAACAATTATGATTCAAAATTGTTTTCAATTGGGTCAACTATATTTAGAACCTTAAACAAAATTAATTTGGGCTTTTAAATGGAGAAATAAAAATGATAAAAAAAAATTTTAAATTTTAAATTTTGTTTCAAGAAAAAATGGCTAAAATTAATTATACAAGATTAAACAAGATAAGTATTAGTCTTTTGGTTGTACTGTTACTATTAGCGAATTTTATTTTTTATACAACTGCATATTTGTTCGAATATGAATTGGTAAAATCAGCACTTGAAACAGACGAATTCAATTTTTTAACATATTGTAAATTTTTCTTTTCATAAATTTGAGTCTTTGCTTTTCTTTTTTTTTTTTAAATAAAATTCTTCAGTTAAGGTTCTCGTGATGGCCTCTATGATTGTATGTCTTTTTCTGATGCACAGCATTTTAAGTAATAACAAAAAAAATGTTAAATTTTATTCAGAAATTTTATTCGGCGGATCGATAACTTGTTTAATGGGATTGATATTTTTATGGCTTTGTTTTACTCAACAAAATTATGTTTTCATGCGAAATGAAAAATATGCTAAACAATTTAGTGCATTGAGTAAAAATAAGGCACGTATAGATATGAGCCAAGATTATTTTGAATGTTGTGGATGGGAAGGTCCTGAGGATTATTACGGTAGTATCAGGAATTATACCCTTATTCCTAAGAGTTGTTGCCAAGACACTGATAATTGTGAATGTCTAAATGATATTTATTCAATTGGATGCAAATATGAAATTGAAAGCTTTCTCGATTATAACATTATATTTTTCAAATATCTTTTTGTAAAATTTTTTAAAAATTTTATTTTAAATAATTTTTTTTAATTTTTTTCTTTTTTAGGCGTTGATTTTGTGCCTTGATGCTTTGGGTAGCTTTGGGATTTACTATTTCAGAAAATATTTACCAGATGAAAAAATTCAGAAGAAGACAGAAGAAAAAAAAGATACTGATGAAAAATTTTAAATTGATCACTTACAAATAAAGATATCAATTTAGCTATAACGAAATTAATTAGCTAACTTTTTTTCATTAAAAATAGATTTTAGTGTAAACATCTACCTTTTTTTCCAAATTTTTAACTTAAATAAAATATATAATACCGTAATGCCTTGCAGCTTGTTGCATTGCAATTTAATCAAAAATTTCGATTTTAACTGCTGCATTTACATTGTATTTTTGAATATTTTTGAAAAGTGATAAATGTGGCATTTATTCTCGAAAATGATTCAAAATTTTTAAATTGTTTTGTCGTCGAAAGTTAAATTCTTTGGGATTAAATGCAGCATTAATGATGTATTTTAAAAATAAATAAAATAATTAATAAAAAAATTCAATAAATTTATTAATTTTTTTCACTATTTTTTGGGTTTTAATGCCATGCTTATTTTAAAAATTTCGATAATAAATGCCGCATTTATCACTTTTCAAAAAAAATTGTTTTTACGTGTTTATTGCGTAGGCATAAATTCGAAATTTCGAGTTTTCGAGTTTTCCGAATGAAAGCATGCAATAAGTATTTGGTTACGGTTCTTTTTCTATATCGTTCAAAGGAAGTCTTTAAATCAACTATTCGGCTTATTATTCAAACAGTTTGCTTTTTTTGTTGTTGAAATTCTTATGCTTTTGCTGTGCATGGGTGGATAATAAGCCAAAGTGTTAGTTAGAAAAAAAAAGAAAAAGCAATATTTCAGTTTCTAATTTTGGTTTTACACTTGAATTTTTCGGCTATTACTAAAACGCAGATCACTGTTTTTTTTTTTAAAACTGACCACTATTTTTTTCTTCAACAAAATTTTATACCAACTTCGGTCGGTCAAAAGTCTGTAGTGAATTTTGAGAGCTTTCAGAAAAAATTATTTTCAATTTTTCCAGACGAATATTCAAAAAGTTATTCACCATAAATGACAAAATTCGAATTTTCGAAAAAACTGATCGGTAGTTTTACTGAAAAATACCGAACCAAATAACTCCGGTCACTTAATATTGCTAAGAGAATCGGTTAAATTTATTTTTAGAAAAATAAAAAGTTCGATAAATCTAAAAATTACATGGTTTATTCGCAAAAAACAACATAAATTTATTGTTTCGAATTATAAACCGAAATACGATGATAAAAATTTTATATGTGTTTAAATTCAAATCGTTATTTAAAAAACAATAGATTTTAGATTTATCGAACTTTTTATTTTTCTAAAAATAAATTTAACCGATTCTCTAAGCAATATTAAGTGACCGCAGTTATTTGGTTCGGTGATTTTCAGTAAAACTAAGATAGCCAACAAAAGATTTTTTCTGAAGCATAATCGGCAATCATTAAGAATTTATGTTTAAATCCAGATGTAAGTAAAATTGACGACTTTAATGTTGCCATCTTGAATGATTTTATGAATTTTCTTTTTTTTACTTCATGGAAGCAAAACAGATTTGTCAAATGTGAAAAACCCAAAGATAATTTTGACTGATTTCTTTAATAATTTTTCATCGATTAATACAAATATTGTCATTAATGAATTTTCTTATCTAAAATCGATCTTTGAATCATTAGTAAATTCAGAAAACGTAACAAAAACTATAAATAGTATAATTGACGAATCAGTTGTTGAAAATGACAAAGTTTCATATGATTATAAACGCTTAAAATTGATATTTTTCAACAGTAATTTCGATTCTTTAAGCGGTTTTTCCGGAAAAGACCGAATTTACATAAATACCCGACCATTATCTAAAATTAAATTAAATAGAAATTATTCCGAAAAAGCTAATGAGACTGCATTAAAACTTGAATCCACAAGAGTATTTTTGCATGATACATCACATGTAGTTTTACGGCATCAAGTTTGCAATTTGAATCTTTCAAGTCCTTTCCTTAAGAATTAAGCAACAACAATTTGAAAGAATTTGTCCGAATGTGGGGTTGAAATTGAAAAAAGAATATTCAAACAGACGATCGACTGGAAAAGCTCAATAAATATAGATAAGATACGATTTGGCCTGTTGTGAAAAATTCTTAAGCAATATTCTTTCTGATAAAATTGAAAATTTTGACAGTGAGAAAGCCGGGGTCGTTCTAATTCCAGAGAGTGGCATACTAAAGACTACTTATGATTTAATAAAATACATTTAATGTCTAATTCTTTTTATTATCTATATTTTCATTCTTATACTATCTACGAGCAATTAACTAAATAATTTATCGTAAATGCCTAATCATATTCATCTAAATTGAAATGAATTATTAGACTCGGTAAATGGAGGTATTTATAAGCTTTAGTTGACTAAAATTTAGTCAGCTTTTTAGGCAAAGAGAAATTTTTGCTTCTGCTGATATTCAAAATTTTTTTGGTTAATAACTTTTTAATGGAAATAGATTTTTAAATTATGCTTAATTTTATTTAGGCATAATTTAAAAGGTCTGAAAAGACTGCCTAGATGTTACAGACTGTAAAATCTGATACATATTTTGTATCATCCAGAAATAACTTCTGAAATTAATCTAGATGAATTTAGATGAAACAAATTTTATGAGGTGTGTTAATACCATTTTTTTTTCATCGATATCTATCGGTTTTAACGCTGCTACCAATTGTGAGTTGACATTTGCTTGAAATTCAAAAAATTTTAACCATTCTTTCACTTTTTCTTTTTATCGCTGCTACCAAATGTGACTTACATTCACTGCTATCAAATGTGAATGGCTTCAATGAAAGATAATAAATATATTGTAAATATTTATTAGAGTATAATTAGGGAACGACCTGAAGTTATTAAGAATAGGATACTAATTTAAAATATAAATGCCTACGTGCTCATAAAAGTGCACGTAAGCATTTCTTATAAAGATAGAAAGCTCTAGAATGTTGTTGTCAGCATCTCGAAGATTCTAGCTTCTGAGATACGTGTCAAACATATCTAAGAATTGCTTATCTAAACGCATCAGTTAGAGAGCTGATAGATAAGTGATACAAGGTGGGGAACAGGTGTTACAACTTACAGAACTAATTTTTTTTTCTTATAAAGATAGAAAGCTCTAGAATGTTGTTGTCAGCATCTCGAAGATTCTAGCTTCTGAGATACGTGTCAAACATATCTAAGAATTGCTTATCTAAACGCATCAGTTAGAGAGCTGATAGATAAGTGATACAAGGTGGGGAACAGGTGTTACAACTTACAGAACTAATTTTTTTTTCGCCTAGAAAAAAATTTTATTCAATTTTGTTTAAAAGTGAACCGTATTTTTGTACTAAAATTCACATCTACAGTACAATCCTAAACAAAGTTAACGAAAACATAAACAATGTTTAAACAGAGCATACAAAAAACCATTTTAAAATGTTTATGTATCGGTTTGGTTTTGTTTCTGCTTCGGTTTTGTTTTGTGCATGTTCTGTATAAACAGTGTTTAAACAGGTCTTTAACTTTGTTTTGGATTGTACTGTAGTTTAATCAGGCAACAAAAGTATTTTTTTGTATCTAATGCAGAAATAAATAAATTATACTCTCTAAGAGAAATTAACTAAATAAACTATATTCTCATTCTTATTGAAAGGAATTATTAGACTCGGAAAGGAATTATTAAATGGAATTTTTCATAAGCTTTAGTTAACTAAAATTTAGTCAACGAGAAATATTTGCTCATCTGCATATGCTAAAAAATTTTTTTGCTTAATAACATTTTAATGGGAAAAGTTTTTTAAATTATTCTAAATTTTAATTAAAGCTCTGGAAAGACTGTCTAGAACACAAAATTTCATCCTCCTTCGGACTAGAGTTCGCTTCAGAGACAAAGTTTTATTTGAAAATTTTTATTTTGTACATTTTTGATAGAAAGTATTGATATTAAGATTTAAAACAGATAAATATTAAAACAATCACGAATAAACGCTTAATTAATGCTGTAAAAACAGAAAAACAGTGTTTAAACAGCTCAGATCGATATTAGCTGTCAATTTTTTTAGAGTTCTTTCTTCTGGAGTAAATCAATGCAATAATTAAATAGAAGATTAAATCAAGAAATAAAAAAAAAATTTCCTTTTTTTATTTAATAAATATGAGAAGTTATTGGACAGGTTTTTTTTTGGTCTTCAAATTTAGGATTAAGATTATATAAACATATTTATAGATGAAAAATGCGAGATGTTGAAAAGAGTGTGTTTTCTTTATATCCAATAGATTTATAGCCAAAGTGTATGAAGCCAACAACTGTAGCTTTTTTATTTAAGCAATTTTCCTTAGATATCCAATAGATTTATAGCCAAAGTGTATGAAGCCAACAACTGTAGCTTTTTTATTTAAGCAATTTTCCTTAGATATCCATTTAACATCTTATTATTGACAGGAAAAAAAGAGTTAAATATTCGACAAAATATTTTATTCAAAAACAGGCATGTTAAAGTTTTTTGATTTTTTGTTTTTTTTTGTTTTTTTTTGACCGAAAAAATCACTCTGCAAAGCTTTTAAAGCTACTTTTGGCGATAAAAAAAATTTTTGCCTACTGCAACAAAATTTGCTGCACCTGTTGGCCAAGTCTGCAAAAATTTATGCAATTTTAATTGCGTATTTAAGTATTGCGTATTTATTTAATTGCGTACATTTGTTAGTAATCTCAAATAAAAATCTCATCCATGAATAATTCAGTATTTAATTATTTATATGATAATTTAAATTTGATTCTTAAACCAGAAAAAAACCTGATTAAAGAAACACTTTTCTTTTTGATTTATAATTTAAAAAGTAGATCTCTACTTACCGTTATCTCTTGAAACCAAAATACTTTACACCCAAAAATCTCCAAAAATAATTTTTTACACCGAGAAAAAAAAAAATATTTAATTTTTTTTAAAAGTGAACCGTATTTTTTTACTAAAATTCACATCCAATTTAATTCGGGCACAAAACTAATTTTTTGTATCTAATGCAGAACCAATTTTCAGTAGAAAATAATTTCCACATGGGTCCAAAATTAAAAATTCTGTAGCATGGAAAGTACGGTAGAAGGTGCATTTGTAAAATAAAAAAATGCTGATTTTAATGTTTGCATTAAAAAAAAAACAAATATTTACTGTTGAAATAATCGTATAATTGTTTTTTTTTTCAATATTTTCGATTTCGCTTTTAAGCAAAGATATATGATTAAATTGAGTAAACAGTGAGAATAATATTTCTGAAATTTTCGAATGTCTCTGATTTATATTTAGATTTGTATTCACTCAATTTAAAGATTTGAAAATCTTAAAAATCTTGGAAATAAAAAATCCCAACTAGAACACATAATCTAATTTTTGAAAATAGGTTAGCTAAATTTAGGCTTTGATTTAGCTTAAAGCTTTAAATATAAAAAAATGAATGAATCTTAACTAAATTTAATTAAAAATTATTTAAAAATGTTTAAATTAAATAAGTTTCTTATTTATTCTTTTATATCATCATTACATGTTTTTTTGTTTGTGTTATGGGTTAAGTTTTATTATGACTGTACTAATATACAAAATATTCTTTATTATTCTGGACTTGAAACAAGTGAATTTAAATATATGCCCTATAGTATTTAAATTTTTTATAATTTTTTGATTATTAAAAACTTAAATATTTAATTTCAAGTGATGATTGAGGCTATGATTGCTTTAATTTATAGTTTGGTCAGTATAGTTTCTTTGGTAATAAAATTCAAGGATTTAGAGGGCTTAATTGGATTTTTAGCATTCGTTCCTACTGGCTATTTAGTTTATTATCCTTTTATAAGCTGGATTTATTGGACTTATTGTCATATTTTCTATACTAAAACAGATTTTTTTCTAAAACAAAATGAAATATACTCGGGAAAATTTAATTCATTTAGCCAAAATAAAGCTCGTATAGATAAGAATCAAGAGTATTTTGAATGTTGTGGATGGGAAGGTCCTAAAGACTATTACGGAATTGACAGAAACTACAGTCTCATTCCTAAAAGCTGCTGGAAAAATAAGCAAAAATTCGAGTCCTTAAGTGACATTTATTCAATTGGATGCAAAAATGAAATTTTGCCATTTTTATTTACAAATTCAAATTACTTTAAAAATAGTTTTGTAAGTACTTTTTATTAATTATAAAGTTCTGTTGCGATTTTTCTTTATAACGAAAATTGACGTAATTTTACGTAAGTTTAAAATTTTAATTTTTTTTTTTCGTAAACTATTAAAATCGTAACAAAACTTTATGTATTTTTATAAAGCTGACTGAATTATTTTTTATATTTAAGTGGTATTTAATAATTACAAGTTTTATAATTGGAACTTTTATTCTTATCTTGATAGAAAATGAAGAGAACAAAAAAAATAAAAATATCAAGGATAAAAATACTCCGATTTTACCATAAGATTTTAAAATTTTTTTTAAAAATAAAATTTCAGTTGTCTTTTTTATTTTGACTTAGCTGTTGTTTTTAGATCCTTAAATAAGCACACCCTCAGCTAATCGTAAAATTAATTTTTTTTGGTGATTTTATATTTATTAGAAAGGCTCTTTTTCTTTTACGCAATTTCATTCGAACTCACATTTCGAAACTAATTTAGGCTTTTAAATGGAGAAATTAAAAATGATAAAAAAAATTTTGAAATTTTGTTTCAAGAAAAAATGGGCTCTTTGTCAAAATAGCATGCTCAATTTAGCAATATTAAATTAAATTGTTCATTTTAACAAAAGAATAAACTGAGCAACTTAAAATAAACAAAAAAAAAAGAGAAAAAAAAGCATAGACAATTTAGCAACTTTAAAAAAAAAATAAAAAAATAATTTATTTATTTTTCAGCTAAAAAATGAATAAAAATCGCGATGACTTAATTAACCAAATTAATAGCTTAAATTTAAAGCTTCACTGTAAAAATTAAAAGCGACTAAGACACCATTTTTAGGCGCTACAACTAGACTTTATCCTTGAGAGTTTTCAAGACGCTTTTAGTAGTAACCATTTTTAAGGCGCTTTTTTTTAGTCATGCCTAAATAAAAGTTTCTAAATTAAAATCGACTAACTTAATTTTGTAAATGGCTGAGGCTCCTCTACTTGAAGTCGATCTAGAAAGGGTTCAAAGAGAGAAATTCTACGCTCTCTTAAATTCTAGCGATGAGCAAGTTCGCTATCTTGTGCCTTACGAGCAAATATTCGAAAATAAATCGGCATTTGACGTAGCAGGTGGGTTAATCGACATTTTTACAATTTTTGGGGTGCCTATTATTCTCCAGTCTGATAATGGCAGAGAATTCAGAAATCAGGTAATTACTGCTTTAAATAAAATTTGGCCTGATATGTCGTTTGTCCATGGTCGAGCTCGCCATCCAAAGTCCCAAGGCAGCGTAGAAAGGGCTAATGCAGATATTAAAAAAATGCTAGCCATTTGGATTCGTGAGAATAAACCGACCAAATGGACCCTCGGGTTGAAATTTGTTAAACTCCGAAAAAATCATTCACACCTTTCGGGAATTAAATGTACTCTATATAAGGCTCTATTAGGGATTGAGACCCCGTTGGGTTTATCCTAAACTTCTATCCATAGAAGAATGGTCTAAATAAAGTAGCGCCAAGCAATTATTTGAAACCTTAGGATATGAGGGTCCTAAAGCTGATCTCTGTCCAGATTTATCAGATAATGATGATGTTGATGAACATGTTGATGTATTTAATCCATCGGAATTTCAAATGGATGAAATTGTAACTCCTTGCGCTAGTGAAAATGACATACCAGCTGAGCAAATAATTAGAATTGCTAATAAATTGTTGGTAAATTCGTGAATAAGTTCGTGTAAATCAAGGGCGTCAAGCTGAGGATATGCGGACCAGAAGTAAGAGATATGTACCAGATGTCTCAGTTGGTGATTATGTAGCACTTCCTATACCTGATGTTGATCGTGGCTTAAGTAAGGCACCTAATTTGGTATGCAGAATTGTTGATATTGATCATGAAAAGTCACTTTATGAGTTAGCATGCGAAGCTAGGGTTTTAGACACTCTTTTCGCTAGAAATAGTTTTGATTTTTTAAAGGACTGTAGTTTTGAATTTGAAATTTAGCTCACAAGAAAGTTAAGTGTTAGACAGGCAGTAAGAGAAATTTCAATAGGCGGTGGTCAAGGTATGAGCAAATGTAATTGTCCTGGTGGATGCTTAACAAATCGTTGTTCTTGTAAAAAGAGTGGACTTTTTTGTAACTCTAGATGTCATGGTGCGAATTCAAATTGTAATAATAAAAAAATTGTTTATTTGACAAATTCACTGAATTTTTAAGTAAATTACTTGACTTTATTCAGTAAATTACTGATTTTTTTTATTTTTCAGTTAATTTATAAAACATATTTTTATACTAATAATTTTACAAATTTACTAATAAGCCAGTAATTTTACAAATTTACGGTAACATATACATTTTTTGAATAGAAAAATTAAGTCTCGCGCATTTATTTGAGTGAACTTGTATTTGAGGAATGAACTTGAATGATTGAAACTTTTTATTGAAGCATTCGATAAAAATCTATTCTATATGATCTCAATTATATTTTGCACTAGTATTTGAATAATTTTTTTTGTTAATTTCGCGCGAATAAAACATGTTTTGCCTAAAATATAGGACACGGTCTTCTATTTGAGATAATACGGTACAAATAAAAACCCAACGATTTTATTTTTTAAATTTTTTTTAAAAAAAAATTATTTTATCTTTTAAATTTTACAAAATTGTGATGAACTTTCTTAAAAAAATGCTACCATTTTTTTGTTTTTTTTTTAAAAAAGCACCTTTTTTAGCCACCTTCTATTGATTATTTTTGAAAGCGACTAGTTTAAAAGCGACTAAAAAAAGCGTCTTAAATTTTTAAAAAATCTAAAAAATTTAATTTTTAGACGCTTTTTTTTGTCGCTTTTAAAACAAGCCACTTTTCTCTCAATTTTGACTCATAAGTGACTAATTTTAAAAGCGGCTAAAAAAAAACGTCTTAATTTAAGTAAATTCTTAAAAAAGCTAAATTTGTAGGCCTGTTATTCTTTAATTCGTTAATTAAATTAATTTCCTAAAAAGCTGCTAGAAGGATGCGGTCGTTATTAAGAACTAAAGAAAAGAGATCGAATCTTAGCGGTTTAATTGATAAAAACTTTGTATTATTGTATAATTTTTAATCAATTAACCTGTAAAAAAAATAAACAATAGATCTTATTGTTTAAAAAAAAATATTGAAATAAAAATAAAACAATAAAAATTATTGAATAAAAAAAATTTTATTGAGTTAAAAAAATAATATATTGAGTTATTTTTTAACTAATTCATTTTATTAATTAATTCAATAAGAAACTTCATGCCAGTTAAAGGTTTTTTAATTTTTTTTTATCTTTTAACCATGATCATAGGCAATTTTGTATTTTTTCTGCTTTAGTTTTTTTTCGCTTTTAAAAAAAAAAACAACAATTTGAGTTCTTAAAAATACTATAAATTATTTCTTTCATAGACCCAAATAATAGATCGTAGTCGTAATTCTAAATTTCGAGTCTAAAAACCTCCCTCTAACTACGTCTACATTAATGATGGGAGAAACTATTTTATCAACAATTAATTTATCAACTGTACATTTTATCAACAATTAATTTTTCAATTAAAGACCGAAATAAAGATTTGTTAACATTACAAAAAATTAATAGTATAATTTATCAACAATAAAAAAATTAATAAATTGTCTACTTTTAAATTTAATTGACATCCATTCGGAAATATACGGTAAAAAATTAAGAAAATGGATAATCTTGCTGATTTTAGCCTGGCTAATTATTTAATAGTATTTTTTTCAAAAAGATGATCCTTCTTTGAGGCATCCGTTTTATTTACCAAGCTAATTTTTAAACGTTTATACAACATTTTTCCCCAATTTTTCCAAAAAGGAATTCAAATGGCATTAATTCGATTAAAGTATATTTTTAGTGATTGTTTTATTTGGGTGATGCTTTTTATGGCAAGAGTAGCGAACTGAACCCGGACCATTGGCTCACAAAAGTTCAATAATTGATTCATATTCCCAGTCCTTCTTCTAAAGACTCAAACCATCAGTCTTAATTTTTTGTTGATTATTAAATAGGTGTTCAAGTAATAATTTTTAAATTCCAAAGAAGCTGTTCTTGAAGAAGCAGGATTATTGATAACATTTTGATTTCTAAAAAGTTATATGGATCCAACTAATAAATTAAGTTTATTTTAGTTTGAAAAAAAAGTTGACAATTTGTACAGTTAAAGAAAAAAAAATGTTGAATTTTTTTACTGTTAATAAATTAATTGTTGATAAAATATCCTGTTGACAAAAAAATTGTTGATAAATTATACTCGGCCATTAATGATTGATATTTTTAATTAAAGCTAATCATTAATTCTACTTTTCTTGGATTTTTTATTTTTAAAATTTTTTATCATCCGAGTCCAAATTCTTTTCCCAACCACGTTACAATACTAAATAAACAAAGCTCTGTTACTAGGGCTAATAATTTGGTGCTATATTGAGTAATACACCTATTAAACCAAGCCTGGGGTCGTCGAAACGCTTCTTAAATTTGATAATTCCTTCTCTTAGTTTTGAGGTTAATTCTATTCAAAAAATAAATAATGAATCATTATAAGATCATATATTTCCTATAGCTAATGAACCTAATTCAGATTAATAATGTTTTCTAAACTAATAAAATAATTTATTTTCAATGACTTTTATTGTTTATTGATTTATTAAATTATTTTTTTTATTGAATTAGCTTTTTTACTAATTCAATATTTTTTTTACTCAATGAAAAACTTCACTCCAGTTAACCTTTTGTAAGAAAACCAAAAAAAAACATTCTTTTTTTCTTTCAAGGAATAAAAATGATTCTTAACTCAAAATAAAGCTATTATTTGAGTCAGGGTGATATCATTTATATTGCAAAAAATACATATTTTAGAAGAAATAATTCAGAACATGTTTCGAAACAATAAAATACGAGTTTTAAAATGTTTAAATGTTGTGTTGGCTTTGTGTACTTTTTTAGTTGGTTTTGTTAAATAAAGTATTAACAGGTTGTACTGAATTAAAAGACTTCAATTTTACAGAATAAGAGAGAATCATTTAATTTTCAGGATAGATAAATTTTATCAGTTAACGGAATTTGATCTTTTAAATGAATTTTATTTCGGAATTTAATATAGTTATATTTTCTTTTTATAAGCACTTAAAAGTACTTTTTCCAACAAAAAAAATTAATACATAGTGAGGCAAAGGCTGCTGCATCTGATTTAAAATTCTGCAAAAAATTTTGCAATTTATCATGAATAAAAAAACAATATAAAATTTGAAAAGTTGCAATCTTCATTTTTATTCGAACCAATACAATTTGATTTGATTTTTATTTGAAAATTACCAAAAAATCTTAATATGTTTCTAAAATTCTTTTTCAAAAATTTCTTTGAAAAAAATTTGGAGAAAATTTTGCTTCATCTGGTCATTGACAATCGATTGTTAAATTTTTATTCCTAAAAATTTCATACAAAAAATGCTTATAGTATGTTTTTGAAATAATTCAGATAATAATTAATTTGAAATACAATCTCGGACAAAATTTATGTCCTTAAAAATAATTAAGTAATCAAAAAAAATAAATGAATAAAAAAAA